>WWET01000193.1:635043-650447 GCA_011038615.1 Limnodynastes dumerilii | reverse complement strand
TTCAAATTACACTTTTTATTAGAAAACACATAGATCAGATGTTAATGGCAGAGGTCAAAATCACATGATAAATGGAGCAAGACATATATTTCACCAACATAATGTCTTGGAGATCAGGTAATGAATATATGCATTAATAATGTAATTGCATTGAGAAAGAAGATACTAGGAGGAGGTACACAGAATATAAGGATTATTGAAATAGAAAGTCTATAAGGAGCATATGGTGTAGTTAAAAGCAAGGCATGACTTCCATAAACCCTATAATTTACACAATTAAAGGAATATAGATGATCAGTAATTAATTGCTCCCAAATGACAGTTAAATAATCTGCATTTAGTTAAATCCTATCACCCCCCACCCCCCACCCCCCCAACCATCAGGTTACACCTAGACTGACCTCTTCCTCACTGCTTCCTCCTTTTCATTTGTTTCCCTATGTATATTATAGAGATATCCCAGTCTAAAGCTGTGCAATCATACCTGAGATACTTGAGATGTGATTGCTCTTACAATTTCACTGATGACTGCAAGTCCCGAGTTCCTGTGTACACACTATACCAATTTACCATCAGATCTGAGATTATCATCTCTCTAACCATCTGCTGAAACAATAGTGACTCTGTACACACGGTACAGATCTCTGCCTATGCTGCACAAAAGACAAATCGGACAGTCATTCATACATACATAGACGCTACACACATTTGTTTAACATTGTACCATTATAGGGCCAGCTCCTAAACTACGTACGCGAGCGGTTTTATGCTAGCCGGTGACGTAAAATCATCCTTTAGTATTTACTGTGCACGTGCACGGCAGATGTTACACCACGTAACTCTGAACGTACGTGCCAGCCACGTATCAACAGCGTAACTATGAACGAAGGGGCGTGGCAGCCATATGACACTCGTAATTACGCTTCGGAGGCGGGGTGAGGCATTTAAATCGTACAGTCTGGGTGTGCTTAGGCGCTTACGTACGTGCAGCCTTTACGTGCGTCAGTAGTTATGCTTTGAAAAGTTAAGGTAGAGGATCTGCCCCATAGATCGTCATTTTTAGGAAGTTCATAGAACCAAATCTTCAGATATGACCTGTTTTAAGCAACACAGTCCATAATTTCCTGTGTGTGAGGCACATGTGTGCAATCAGAGTCATGTACTCATAAAAAATACAGTGACGGGTATTGCATCACGTTTGTATATGCAGGTATTGTGACTCAAATGGTCATCTTTATTTCAACATGACAGTTATACATTGAGCTAAGACGTGCCGACTTCCATATATCAGTTTGTCTACATGTGCCCTATTACATTTGCTTTTCAATCAGAGCAAAGTTTAGAAAAATTTGATCAATGTTCCGTAATCTAACCAATTTTTACTTACTCTAAACATGGCCATTGTATTGGCCCTTTGTTAATGACTGGTCGATATTATGAAACTAATTAGTCATTGCTAATTGTTGACTATGTTAAATGATGGATTGGTCAATGTTAATAGCTGGTCTACGGTTAATAAAATCAATAACAATGTAAGTGGTAGTAATTCCTTATTATTACTGTACTGTCCTCACTAATGCTTTCCATTGTATATTTTACAGTGATTTATTGAAAATCAAACAGGTGAAAGGTACAATAGCTGAAATATAAATACAAATAATGCAAATAGTTGAGATTATTATCAAAACAGTTGTGTTAGCTGGAATCACCTTGACAAAGACCACAATATATTATTTAATAAATGAAATACGTAAACAAAAGGGGAATTACACAATGCACTGCTGCTGTTGATAAATATGCTATAATTGCATCTCACTGCAGTATCCTGTGAAGGCCAGATTCTCTTCCAGGTAAGGGGCATTGCAGAGTTTACCAATAAATCCCCCGTATGTGTATTTGTATGCGGATCACAGAGGAGGGCTCTGTTCATACAGATTACTAAATAGCTTTCAGGAGCTAAGGATTTTCTGTCACTGTAAATCAAGCAACACGGGAAAGGTGAAGAAAATCCTACTTCTGCCTTTTCAGTCCTGTCCTTTTTTATTTTTCTTGTCACAACCCAAGCACTCGGCTAAATATATCATGATTCTCAGTTTCTCTGTTAAGCTGTACCTCTACAAACACGAGGCTGAGGTTTGTGTGTCGGAGAATAGCTGTGAGCACGGGGCACGGTATATATATTAAACCACTAGGCAAGATTAGGCATATGCCTAGGGCACCTGGCCTGCAAGGGGGCAGCATGTGGACACACCGGGGACCCTAACCTGATATCCGTGCATGGCCGCTTACTTTATAGTGCTTAGCAGGTTTGATGGCTTTTTATTTCTTCTCTCTGGGAGACTTTGGAGGGAAGAAATAGATGCTGATATGGGGGCGGGGCTTAATGACATGATTTGCCCCACCCCCTGTCCCTCCGTCCTGCAATTCATAGTGTTCCTATGGGTGGGTGGGAGACAAAACACTGGCTCTGCATTAGACAGGCAGTTACTAATTAGATTTAGATGTAAATTAGAACTAGTATTAAATCCAAAGGCTGTAATCAGCAGACAAAGAATAAGTATAGAAAGGAAGTTATGCTGAGAACAATCTCTCCAGGGTTGGTCCATATTAGCAATCAGTAGATCAGGTTTTCAATGCTGGATAGTAATAAAAAAATAATAAAATCAATAAATAACATAAAATAATAAAAAAAATTGTCCAGTGTTTCTTTACTCTTACAGGAGAATCCAGGGGGTCAAGCGTTAGGGTAAGGTCCAGAGTAAGGGTAAAACAGCCGCAAATGTAGGCGTGTACAAAACATTGTTGCAAGGCAATGGGTGCACCCTTATGCATGCTGGTAAATTACTTCAGGGTTGCCGACTCTCCCAAAATGTTCGGGAGACTTCCGACATTTAAGCAGGTATCCCGGGAGATCCGGCAAAACCTCCCGCAAGGGACTTGAGGCTCGTGGTTTCCATGAAACCATGGCCTCAAGCAAGTCCTGCCCCCCTGCCTGGCAACACTAATATACTAGTGTTGCTAGGGACAGCAAGGGAATTGATGACGCAAATTGCATCATCAAGCCCAGCCCCAAACCCTTTTAAACTAAAAAAACGGGAAATTAATAGTCAAGGGACGGAGATTGACGTGATTTGCATAAATCATGTTGTTAAGCTCTGCCCCTGCAAAATCCGTGATCTCCCAGAGAGTAGCTTTTAAATGTCGGCAACCCTGAATTACTTTGCTTTTGCATATAAAACTCACATACTGCAAAGCTTTATGTTTAATTTTTAGAGCTGAGCTAGAAAACTTCACCTCTCAACCTTTGTTCTGTTCTCACTGTATTCCTTTGTTTCTGTGGCTAGCAGATTACCCGGCCTCTCATGCACCTGCTTGCATTAACCTATGCATTGATCTGAGTGACTTTTATTTAGTGTTTTCTGTTTTCACAGTGTAAGTTTCCCCAGCTCTTGCAGTTTAACGTGGTTTTGCTCAGGTCTACACTTGCATCTGTTTTTCCCTTACTATCTGTATCAACCTCTCCGTTATTTCACTATAATCGAGCTGCTACAATACCCCTTACCATGATAAAGCAAATAGGGCTCTATTTACAAACTTCATTTTCATGCGATAGTGCCAGTTTTGACTGGCACTATCGCATAAAAATGAAGTGGACGATATTTACAAACCATGGATTGCCATGTAAAACTGCAGTATCCATGGCGAGCCATGTAAATATCAGCTGTCTCCGTAGCCCGTTCTTCTTCGTCATATTCGCTAAATGCCAAAGAGGAATTTTAAACCATTCCTGGTGCAAAAATAAAATCCGCTCAGGCTGGCGCTCTGGTTAAGTACTCCATATATGTCACCATATACCCCTCTTTTCCTCCCCCATAATAGCTGTTATTAGAGGGAGGAAAAGGGGGGTATATATGGGGAGACCATTGGAGTACATATATATGTATGTAAAGTAACAAAAAATGAACAATTTTTTTTATAAGTCACCTTTTATAAACAACAATAATAATAAAAAATATAAAAAAATAATTAAAAAAAATTAAAAAAGGAAAAAGAAAGAGAAGACAGGATTACATTTACCTGTCTGGGTGACGCGCCCGGTGACGATTTCTAAGTCCCGGCATGAACACACTGCACATGCGCAATGTTTTTCATGCCAGGACTTGAAATTTTTTAATTCCATAAAAGGAGTCACTGCATATGCTTCCTACTTCATATGAATTAAAGGTTCTGTGATGACCTGGTAGATCATCGCAGGACATCGCAGGAGGGGTGAGCATTAGTAATTTCTGTGAACGAAGCTGCTAGGCTCGCAGTGAAGATAAGCCAGCTCGATGCAGCTTTGTTCACAAGGAAATGAAAAGGGACTAGATCCAGATCGGGGGTCTGTAATTACGCATCGTAGAGGGGAGTGCACCCTTCATTTAAGTGCCTATCCCCGCCAGTATGATGGAGATACGGCATTCGTATCTGAAGGGTCAGCCTCTTCATCATACCTCCAGACCTACATAACTTAGTTACGTGCATCTGAAGGTACGCATGTGACACATTTGACGTGTGCATGCATCGATGTTCCTAGACGGGACTTACGCAAATGACTTGTATAAGTTCCGTGTTGTACTTACCTCTGGATCCGGCCCAGGGTACGTAAAAAAAGCCTGTAGTTCCCAGGCACAGGGAAGGGTGCTTTAATGAGTCTCCCTTTACCCATAAGTTCTTCTACTACATTTTAATATTACTCTGCACTATGGACCGGATCCAGACTTCTGCATACATTCCGTACGTGCGGGAGTCTGTCCGTCCAACAGAGAGATGGTAGTGAACAGCCCCTGCCACTTTCCTCTCTCGTGCGAACTTTATGGCAGCTTACGCTGCTTTAAGTAAAGCGTGCGGATCAGAGACTGCTGATCCGCACAAGTGTGGGATACCCCTCCCACATTGTACAATTACCATGCTTGCCCCCGCCCACTTTAGCAGGCAGAGGGGAAGCACAGCCCATTTCTTCAGAAATGGCATTGTACAGAACAAAGTTTTATATTATGCTAGGTACGCTAGAGTAACTAACATAACCGTAGCGTAACATCTGGAGGGCATGCACTCTCCAATCAAATTAGGCCTCTTACGCATTTTGCGTGCGGAAGTGGCCTGATGTACGCAAGTCTGGATCCGGCTCTGTATTTTGAGATTCTGACAAATTGATCATTTAATTTTTATCAATTTATAATTTAAAAAGTGTAAACAAAATATCAGCATTTTGAAAACGTTGAGTTTTTGTGCATGTTTTTGTGATCATTATGTAAAATAAGTTATAAGAAGCTGGTTAGGGAAGTTACATTGTAGTGAAAGCTTGCTATCTCATTATCCAATGTGTTTAGAGAAATTCATTATTCATGTGGGACAGGGTATTGACAGGAGGAATCATTTTGCGGTAGTTTTGCAATGTAGGAAAATGTGTATTATAATTTTAATATAATTATGAAAGATGGGTTTTATGATATCAGTGTCAAAACATTTACCAATAGAGTATGTCATTTGCTGACCATCTGCGGTTATTATTCAGTGCAAACAGAATGTTCAATTTCTGCAAATTAAGTGAATGTTATTTAAAAAAAAAAAAAAATTGCATTTGGACAAGACACAAATGGATGCCTAATACCTTTACAAAGCATAATTGTCTAGATAACCAATATTAATATGACATCCTTCAAAGTTGCTAAACATTTGTTCTGCTTTCATAATGTAACATATTCCTAATGCAGCTAAAAGTGAAAATGATTTACAGTGATGCAAATACAGATTTGCAGATCAGAAATGGACAGTTGTCTACAACTGAATATTGTTGTGCCCAGTTAAACCTTTCCCAAAAATAGGGAAAAGTCTGTCATAGATTTATTTATTTATTGATAGCAGGTTTGTATATAGCGCTTTACAGAGAATATTTCACATTCACATCAGTCCCTGACCCCACTGGAGCTATATATGAAGGTCCCTAACATACATACAGGCACACATACTAGGGTTAATTTATTCAGCAGCCACTTAGCCTACCAGCATGTTTTTGGTGTGTGGATGGAAACCCATGCAGCCATGGGGAGAACATACAAACTCCATACAGATAAGGCCTAGTCCAGGAATCAAACTCATGACCTCAGCACTGAGCCACTGTGCTCATGGTGGTGAATTGCATGCATGGTGGGAAAGGGGAATTGGGCTTTAAAAATCATTAAAACTTTGTTAACTTACCATTTAGCAGCTGCCAGCTTCCTGCAGCAATCAGACAATGGAGCTGACATCACCCATTCAATTTCCTACAGTGTATTACTTAACCTGTGAATTGAATGGATAATGTTAGCCTCATTGGGCCTGATCCAGACCTACGCTCATTAAATGCTTATGTGTGTAGCGTATTTACGCCACCATACCTACGAGGCACTCCCCATGTTCGTACTTAGTTTTGCCATCTTACGCTCAGCAAACCCTACCCTAACTTTTCTGATCGTAACTGTGGGCAACTGGAAACTTAAAGTGACCCTTGAAATTCTACATGTGGACGGGATTAGCAATAGACAGGGAAAACACAAAAGTGTGCAGAGTTTGCAAAATCTGCTTTTATACCGGTGAATCTGAAACAAAATAAATAAACTGTTTGAGAAGTTTTTCAAATTTTTTATGTGGGGAGGTTATGTATAGTAACATAAAGAAAAGAAAGTGTTATGTCAAAGAGCTATAATAACATACAACATCTATTAGTATTCCACCAATATTCCAATTACTTCAGACCGATAGAGGGAATTATAATTCCCCACCCACCATAAATACATTCTGTACTCCTAGTGGGTCGTCCCTCCCCACCATCAGAAAGGTTTTTTGCTAATGCTTGAGCAGCACTGAAAGGTAAGTGTTTACCACACAGTGGACCATATTCACACTTAAGAGTGAGTTAGGTGCAAACAGAACTGCACCTAACTCCCCCGTCCTGCCCCTTGACCTGCCCCTAACCCGCCCCCCATTTTTAGGAACCATTTGGCACTTAAGAGTGCCATAGAGCTTCCTTATGTAACCGTGCGTATTTTCCTTCTTAAGAAGGAAAACACGCACAGGGAAACCCTTCCTCCATCCTCCCTGGCTAATGTAAATCCCTTCCCCTTCCCACTTCTACCTAAGTCCACCCTGAAGCGGCATTAGCACGCCTCCTTCTGACTAAACTACTCCGTGTGGTCTTTAAAGACTGCACAGGGGCAATTTACATACCTATCTAGTACATAGATTGCGTAGATGACCTACTACACATGCGTATTAGGTCATTTCGGGAAATTCTGCACTCAAGAAGCCGGAGCTTCTCAAGTGGGAATCTGGGCCAGTGAGTGCAGAAAACACCCACATATTGTAATGCTGGATTCAGTCCAGAGTGTTTCCATGTGATAGATCCATACCAAATATACAGTTGACCCAGAGCTAGACTATAGGCCGTATTCAGTCCGTATTTAATGTGTGCATCTTTACGCACGCACATAGCAAGGCAACACCCACGACACTCCCCTCTACCGGCCGTGTACTTACACCTCCATAGACCACTCTTTTCTTTACGTGTGTACTTATATATGTCTTCCGTGCATGTGATTCTTTATAACCGCACCCTCAAGCATTCATTTAAATGCCTCTCCCCACCCACTTTAATGTACATTTTCAAGTACGTATTTAATTCCCGTCCCTCCTTACGTATATATCAAAGTGCGATTCACAAGTGCATGCCTACAGAACTTCCGTGCGTAATTACTATGTAACTGACGTAAATAAAGTTACTACGCATGCGCAGTTAAAACGTACGTACGAGTGAAAACGGATCTCTGAACACGGTCCTATATCTTTTGCTATTGCTACTCTTGTTCACTCTCAGACAAAAACACATAAAAGAAATTTTGACATATAAAAAAAAGACAGATGATAAAGAAATGTGTTATAGCAGAATATAACTCTGATGCGTGTTTGTTACACGGTTATTGGATGTTCGGGATTTCTTTAGAGGCACAGAAAAAAATAACAACATTTTGGCTAAGGTAATAGGAGGAGATCAAGTTAAAAATACATTTACACTGGCACAGACTATATATATTTCCAAAACGCTTAAAGTAATGAGCTTTGAAATGCTGGCTTTTACATTCTGCTTTGCGGTTTGCTTAGATCCATACAGCGGGTTGCGACAAATTTGGCATAAATCATATTACAAAAAAACCTAGAAAACAATATAGAGCTTTTATATTGGCTGGAAGAGACTGTTTCTAGCTTAAAGTTGGTGTGAGCAAATTAATATCCATTTTAGATGCCTTTCATGTCACCTGGAAGATCTTATAGTATATATGGTAACTATACATAATAGGCATATTAAACTACACTGACTATTTGTGGGATATTTTAGATGGTTTATTTATAAACCAAACATGGGTATGTAAGGTTATATGGTCTTAGTTCAATATCTATTTTAATTCTAGGGATATCCGTATCAAGTGCTTGACCTACATCCATGTGATCTTGATTTTGAACTAGAAATATAGCTTTGATTTAGAACAAATGTCAGACTTTTGAGTTAAAATTTAGTCTAACAAAGTGTTTTTAATGAACCATGTGTGTAGTTTACATTTATACATATAGGGCTTGATCTAGACCTACGCTGGTGTGCTTGGCGTATTAACGCCGGTGTACCTTCGATGCACGGCAATAGGAACTCCCCTTGGTCGTACTTAGTTTGACTTTCATACGCTCGGGAAACCTACCCTAACTTTTCTGTTCGTAACCGCGTGCGTCCGTATGGTCATTGCGTAGTTACGACGCTTAGCACGCCCATACTGTTAGATTTAAATGCCTTACCCCGCCCTCGGCGTGTAGTTATGGATTTCGTGAGGCAGGCACGCTCCCTCCAGTGTTAATATGAAGCTAATACGCCCACGGCTCATACGCTCAGAATTTCCCTGCATAAATTGTGTCCCGCGCATGCGCAGTTACGACAAAAATCAGTTTTTACGCTTACGATTGGCATAAAACCGCACACCAGCATAGGTCTGGATCAGGCCCATATAGTGTACTTGTGTCCTAGTAGAACCCCCTCGATCTATCTGCCACTCACATGTGTCCTCTGGACATATATGGCACTCAAAACTGTCAATAGTTCAAAATTGTCGTCAGTTGTGTATTATTTTGGTATTATGTTGGTTTTACATATCTTACATTGAGGCACCCATCAGAAATTCAGGGTTCTGGGACACATCCAGGAGGTCCCGCCCCCTATCTGGCATCATCGGTGACATCACATGCGGATGAGGCTGACTCGCGTTAACAGCTGGCCGATGCAAAGGGAAGTTCTTCTCTGTGCATTGACCCGCTAATGATTGTGGACCCCATCAGCTCTGGGCCCCGGACAGCAGCCCCAGCTGTTCCCCCTCTGATGGTAGCCCTGTATTACCTTTAAATTATAACTTTTCTGAAGTGTTTTTATAAGCTGCCTGCATTACATCAAGTACAGTCTTTACAAAGAAAAACTAACATAATACTCCACTATCAACATTTTGACCTGTCTATATTTTTTATCTGTCGACACTTTATATAACACCCCAAGTGACTACACTGGGCCCTTTATATTACACTTACCTTTAGAAATGTGTCTTCTTTGTGCGTGACCTTATGACATACTTGCACCACGTTGAGAGAGCCTATCTTCTGGAAGCGGTGTATGTAATATTCAACAGTGAGGCTGCTGGGCGAGAGTCTTCCAGAGTATTATTGTTATACGATTCGCAATTGAGTCACATAGGCCTTGGGGCCATATTTTGCCCAGCCCAGTCCTAGACAAAAGTCTTGCAAATTAAGAGAACCAGGTGATAATGTTTATACATACATTCAATACAGTCTGATACAGACCCATTTTTCTTTAGATAAAGGAAATCTGTTGTTGACGTTCTCCAGATAACATAAAACAATATTTCACCCCTGAGAAAAAAATTTCTTCTTATGGGTTTTCCTTCTACTTCAGACACTTGTTTTCAGAGGTGTTCCTTGCAGGAATGTTGCCTTACGCAAATGCAATAAAACATCAGAGAAATGAAATGTTAAATGCAAAAGGGGTTGCCCAAGATTGCTTTTTCTGACACTTTCAATGATCAATCTCATCCTAAGGTTTACCCAACATCTTTGATGACAGTGTCTATTTGGGCTTCAAGAGCATCTTTGTCTGTAATGTAACGGATTTCTCAGTCTTTGAATCTGAGCCTAAATATTGCCTCAAAGTCTCATTGTCACACAAAACTAATTCCGCTCATGGGGTTTATATTTCAATCTCTAACTGAAAATCTCTTTTGGTCCATTTTCTTCCCAGCAGTGCTCATTGATTGTCTTTTTCAATCAACTCAGTTTAAAATTCGTGACTCGAAGCATTCTTCCAGTTAATTCAAAAAAATATATATTCCTGCAAATATTAAGCTTGTTTATGTTTTTCAGGATTTCTCACTTAATGTTCCCTAATTCCACAGCTGTTTTGTAAACCTGTTATGCATGTTCCACGATTAACATTTTGAAATTGTCAATAGTTTTTTGCACTTTTGTCCAGAAAGGTTCCTTAAAGAAACAAGTTACAATGAGAAAGTGCTTAATCCAGAATCCAGGCATGTACTGTAGCAGTTCTCCTTCCTGTGCATTCATATACGCTTCTGTACAGATCCGAAAATCCCCTTATTTCTTTACTGTCACCTCTAGTACACAACTATGCAATTACCAGACCAATCATAGGATTCCAGACCATTTGAACGATACCTCAAGAGTGTGCACACTCCTAAAATCTTGCTTTATAGGGCCCGATTCAATTAAACGTGAAGGTCGCGTTATTTTGGTCGCAAAGGTAAATTTGCAAATTTTTAGCGCAGATTGTTATAAGCACCCCATAGAGGCGCGTATTAAAATACCTATAGTTTGGCTGCCGTAATAGTCGGTTTTAAGCGGACTTACCTTCGCATTTAATTGAATTGGATCCATAGTGGGCCTAATTCACACTTAAGAAGCTTGTGCTTAAGTGTGTATTTCACCAATATCGCCTACTACGCATGCGTAGTAGGTCATTTACGCTATCTACGTAGTAGGTCGGTACATAGATTGCGTCCGTAAGGTCTTTAAACACCACACGGAGTAAAGAGGCAGCGTAATGCCGCCTCAGGGTGTGCTTAGTTAGAAGAGGGAAGGGGGAGGGATTTAGATTAGCCGGGGAGGGCAAAGAGAGGCAATGTCCATACGGACATTGCACAGTTAGATAAGTGCCATAAGGTACCTAAAAACAGGGGGGACGGGTTGGGGGCTGGAAGAGTGATTTAGTTGCGTATCTGACCGCACCTAACTCATTCTTAACTGTGTATCAGGTCCTGTGTTATGAACGTCCTAATCTCCATTGGTACGATGTCAGTCTGACTTTTCTGGCAGTCTTCTCTGCACAGAGGTGTTTCTATGCTTTGGTCAGGATATCATTTGCCAGGTGTATCGGGTGAACAGGGATTCTGCCTGGCGGTGTCACCCATGAACCCTCACACGTATGGAAAGCTTTGAGGGTCTGGGGCCGGTCCAATGCCTTTAAAATTTAACAACATCAACAATACATTTCATTTTCTGGATTATATTTAAATGTTCAGCTTTTCAGGATGTCATTTGCAATATTATTTAAATTACTAGCACAGAAATCAAAGTATATTAAAAGTGTTATGTCATTTTTGTTTCTTTGAAATATATCACTAACCTCCTCACACTAATAGCTAATGATAGTCAATTATGGAATCAAGTTGTCTTTGCGGTCCTCGACATTAGCAGTTTTATCAGCCAAGTTATAAAGCCTATAGCAAAATACTGCTGAAAAATTCAGGAAATTGCTGTCTTTGCACCATTAACATTTTTTTTTTCTTGAAAAAGAATTAGTAATTAGACACCACTTAGAGGAATGACAGAGCCTTTTCGTCCTATAAAGTGGATAAAAACTCATTTTGATCTTAGAGTAACACCTACGTGAGCACATACTGTATCCGCGCCATTAATTAGCTAATGATTTGTACATTAACACCTTCTGGATCAAGAAAAAAGTCACTGATGTTGTGTCTTTTTTTTTCAGCCATAACAACTATAATAGCGTAATCATAATTGGATGTTAAAATGCATGAATAGTGTTATTTGAATGATCTTGACTCACATTAATTATGTTCCTCTTTCCTGTTCATCCATCTGTTCATGTCACTTATATAGAATGAGCATTCAACTTTTACACACACATGCCACGTAAAATGGGACTGGTGTGGAATGAAGCATTGTATGTAAGTGCTTAACCAAGCCACTAATGTACAATTAGCAAACCTCCCTCCACCCACCCTGCTTTACCAGCTGACTTGTTATCTCGACTCACAAGAAATATGCTGTAATACTATAATGACCATCATATAATATAATTCTATTAGAGGAGTTTGATTTAGTACTTTGTATTTGTCTGTTGTCTTAATTGTAATATAGATATTTGTACAGTATTTTTTTTTTACATAGTTACAGGGATGGATCCAAACTATTGTGATCAATGAAAATATTCATAGATCCGTAATGGTGGACTGCACTAACCAGACATCCATGTGTCCACTCCCCCTGACACTGGTGGACTTCCAACAGTCTATCTTTATGTTTTCCTACTAAAGCCAGGGCCGCCGTCGGAATTTGTGGGGCCTTGGACATATCCACGGGGCCCCGCCCCTAAGTGACATCATCAGTGATGTCACATGGGGCTGGGCCCCGTGGACCTGTGAGAACAGCAGGCACAGAAGTTGACCTGTTAATGATGACGGACCCCATCGGCTCCAGGCCTGGGACAATCTTCCCCTGATGGCAGCCCTGACTAAAGCACAAGGAAATTCTTGGAAATACAAATAGGTCCAGGTCTACAGGAAATTCCTCAACTATACTGTACAGGAAACCCCCCCTTCCTCTGCTGTACTTTCTCTACAATTCCATGCTTATATGCTTATACTTATGCATTTTCAAAAGCCACCTAAGCTCACCTGCTCTGCATGCTTTGGGCTCATTCACAGCTCGTTCACGTTAGCCATCTGCTACAGCGCGTTATTACTGATCTTTGCTTGTTCATTTTATAGCAGCAGATCCAACAAATTGTGTCATTTCTTCATATTCCCCACCAAAGAAAACTGCATTATCTGATATATTTTATCATATATTTAAGATGATATTTCATTGTGTATTTGGTACATGTTTTTATCAATGAATTGCATATTTGTATGATTTTATTTTTTTTTTTTAAATGGTTGCGGACATCCCATTTTTTTTCCATATTTAAGTATCTGGCATTACAGTTATATTTGTTTGATCATATATTTGTTTGTAGGGCGTTGGCAATGTCCTAAGTCTGTTTAGCTGCTGCCTTAATATATAGTAATCTATCAGCATTTCATTGCTGTTTACTCTTGTTTTGCATAGAAACTTATCATTGGTAGAGTTACCTTAAAGTTGAACATTATGTATTACTATAGCAAATAAATGGTTGGGTTTACATGATTTTAATCTTTCAAAATAACTGCCATTGCCTTTTATAATTTATGTTCTGAGAATTTATTATAAAACACAATTTGTTTTTGTTTTCTAGAGTTTTTATTTTATTTTAGTAATGTTGGACAGCTGCTACAATAAATAGTCTTTATTATTTAAAGTTTTTTTTTATAAAGTATTTGACATTTAAAGTAAACAACTTCTAGTTTCATCCATCTGAGTCAGCAAACCTGTTTCTAAAAATAAAAAGAAGCCATATCTATGACTCACATATTGGTAATTGCTATCACTTTCCCCAGAAATTGCTGTAAAATCATGCTTTTCTTTGCTGTGTTTCAGAGATTACGGAATGTCCATTTTCTATCAGATTGCAACAATGCGTGAGAAAACCTTCTGCATTCGCAGGATTACCAGTTCTGCCAGAGGCGTTTTCATTCATCTTGATTAAAAATAGCCTTACGATATGGCATCAATGAAACATAGATGACAAGTCATTTTAAAACCCAAAAAAAGGGAAAAGAGAGAAATGAATAAAATTATGCCTTCAACTTTTCTGTAAACTATATTGACTACTAAAAAGAAGAGGCACTGTTTATTTTATGTAAACGTATTGATAGGACATATCTGAAATAGATTCATGTTCTGTAAAGAAGGCTAACAATTAAAAAAAGTTCATGTTTATTAAATGCAAATTTATCACTCAGATAAATTGATCACAAATAGAACAAACAAGCAGAATTTTACATTTTCACTCAAAGATTTTTGTACATCAATTAATATTAGACATTATGGGGTAGATCCAGAACAACGTACGCAAGTGATTTTATGCTAGCCTCTAGCGTAAAAGCGCTCCTTAGTACTTACTGTGTATGCGTGCGGCAGATGTTGCGCCACGTAAATCATAGCGTAAGGGGCAATTACGTATCAGTAGCATATAAACTTACGAAGAGCCGTGCCAGCCATATGAGTGGTTTGGAAATAAAATCTTTTATTTTCCTTTGATGTTATAGAGAACAAGCTAGGAATATAGTTAAATAAACATTTGGACCTGTTTTTACTTCCTATTTATACAGTATTCGTCTTAGTCCTAGAATCACAGAATTTGACAGCAGAGAAGGACCACTTAGCTCATTTAGTCTGCCCAATTTACTCACCGCCCTTCCTGTGAAGCAACCCTTGCTCAAACTTCTCCCGAACCCACCAGTTATTATTATACAAAGAATACTTGTCACTCATAACAGTCCCCACCCCCCAGGAGCCACACTCTCTACCACACAAATATACTGGGGTTCATTTTGTTAGCAGTCAATTAACCTACTAGCATTTGTTTTGGCAGCACCTTTTCTATTTATATTTATATATGAACAGATATAGATTCAGAAAAGGCTGCACCAATACCAAGCACAGAGAAAAAGGTGCTCCTGCTATAGTTCAAAGCTACATTGATATATTTATATGCTGTGTATACCTGCACACATTACATACATATCAAAAGATTCATGGCCTCTGTGTACTTGTTTCTAAATATTGTTTTACTTTGGGTGCCTGACAACTCCTCAGCGTGGCTTCTGTATATTTTTTTTTTTTAAATGGAAGAATTGTCTTACCACAGATAGTCTCAGTGCACATATTGGAAATTAGGGACTCACCTACAGGGGCTGTCTTGATGGTAGGCAGAGGAATGTAATCAGCGATGGTGGGAGGCGTTCAGAGGGTTTGCCCCCAGGGGGTGTGGGTGAGGCTTTGTCTTAGGTGTGCCCCAATAAGCACCCTAGTTTTCAAATATGTTTATAGAAGGTGAAAGCAGACAAAAGTAGCGCAGCCCTATGAGTTCTAATGTAGGG
>WWET01000193.1:578445-594539 GCA_011038615.1 Limnodynastes dumerilii | reverse complement strand
ACAGCCGGGACTATTGTCCTGGTCCCGGACCTGATGGGGGCCGCCGATACTTCCCTAGCTTTGTAACAGCAAGATTTTTTGTTTTAGTTGACTATATATATCATTTTTTTGTGAACTATATACTTTCTTTTTTATACTTTTGCTGTGGATGTACAGATGCCAAAAGGCAGGGAATGCTGGCATACATGTGCAAACTATTAGAGAGCCATTTCCACATGGACAAAGTACATTATTTCTATATTTTAACTACTTCAGATCACAGCCACCCCCGTTGGGTTATGTGTACTAACAGAATTGAAACTGCAAGTGTCTTACAAAAGTTCATTGTGATATTTTAATAAATGTCACCTAGAAGCATAACATTATGGGAAAGGTCGGACAAGGTCAAACATTAACAAGCAAATAATCCAAACTTAGCATATAGTAAGAAAACAAGTGAGAAACATCATAGACTAACACAAACTCTGAATTTCCTAGGGCTCCCTTTCGGAATGATACAGAATTTGTTGTTAATCCTCCATGTCAAACCTGAATAATTCTGTTCACTGATTCCTCCCATGCCAGCTTGATGAGTGATGGGTACACATTGTGCCAAGAGTGACATTATAAATCATCGTTTACTTTTGCTTTTCAATTTTTGGACTTTTAGACATTTATAAGGCTGTTCGTCTTGCTCTCCCTTGACTATATCCACTTGCACTGAGAGAACTTCAAGATGCCAAGCTTAACATATTATAAAAATGTCAGAATTTAGAATGTACAAAAAAAGCCAATACGATTTCTGCACTTTTATGTCATTATAAAAACCTTTGAGATGAAATAAAGTTATTATTTAGTGTCAATTCACTCTTCTGGGCCAATACTTACAAGCAATATATTCAAGCGGCAGAAATGTTTTGGGGAATATATAAATGTCTGTGTTTAGACTAAATGTTTACTGTTTCTGATACAAAGCTCATTTGTTTTCATTTAGTTGTCATATTGATGATACCAACAAGCTTCAAATATATTTAAAATTGAAGTTAACAAAAAAATGAAGAATTTGTACTCCAGTAGGAAAAATAAGAATATTCAAAAATTATTTTCTGGGTACTCAAATAATTTATGCTCCACAGAACCCAACAGTTTAAGTCACAGTCTCTGGGACATTTATTGAGAGTTTGATTCACAGGATCTATTTATATTAAGGGCTCCATTTACTATTATGAGCGCTTTCAGCATTATTATGCAAGCTAGGCTCATTGGGGTAGATCCAGAACTACGTTTGCCGTACGTTTATTCGCGTATTTTCGTGTGCGTAAATTCTATACACTTCCCTAGGCACACCCCTTGAATGTACGTTTTTTGTCACGCTTTATACGCTTTCCAAACCCTACCTTAACTTTTGCCAACGTAACCGCAGTGATCCGTACACGTACGTATGGGCAACACGAATTTACGCAGCACGCCCATACCGAATTTACGCAGCTAAGCACGCCCATACTGTACACTTTAAATACAAACCCCCGCCTACTTAACATAATTCAGACGTATTTTGGAGTAACGTAAAATTGGCACGCCCACACGTAAGTATTTACGTGACAAATACGTGAGTGGCCCATACGTTCACAATTACGCTTTGCTACTGAGGGTATTTTCTATGGTGCGCATGTGCAGTACTTACAAAAAGGCGATTTGACGTATCCGCCACACGTAAATTCGCTCACAAGCGTTGTTCTGGATCTGGGCCATTGTCATTACAGGGATCCTGACTAGCGTAAAATGTATATTTACTAATACCCACATTTCCAGCGAGGTCCTACGATGATCTGCGATCTGGGCACCATGGGCCATTATCACAGATCCATTTTTTAAAAGTACGCCATTATACGCACCCACGTAGTAAGTCAACACCCATGACACTCCCCTATCACGGCTGTGCAATAGTACACTTACGCCTCCATAGACCACCTCTAACTTTACGTTTGTACTTACGTGCTTATATGTATGCCGTACATGCAATCCAATCTAACCGCGCCCTCAACAACTAATTTAAATGCCTCCCCCCACCCTCTTTCATGTAAATGTGCGATTCCCATATACATGCCTAAAGCGCTTACGTGCGTATATTTAACGGAAGTTACATAAATAAAGTTACTACGCATGCGCAGTTCATCCGCTCCTAAAAATACGCACAGAAATCCACCTTAAAACGAATCTCTGAATACAGCCCCATCTTCTGAAATTTTTCTCCGAAGCCTTGGCAAATTTTAGCTATTGGGGGGGCACTTGAGCAGTGACTTTTCGAACTTTCCTCCCCCCACAGCTGTTAGAGTAGAAAAAGGGAGGTATATTGGCAGGCTGCTAAAATTCCTATAAGAATGGCATCTTCTTGTTCTTTAAAGTACTTAAAGTGTTATATATGTCCCAATATAGGAATATAGGGACTCTCACTGTTTGAGCTAGAACCACCAGTGTAGAAAGGCCTTGATAGTGGCTGTTGGCTTATAATATTTGCAGTCATTTCTGCAGGGTTGCCGACTCTCCCGGTTTCCTTGGACAGCCGGCAAATCTCCCGCATGTCCTGACCCCCTGTCTTTCATAATTGTAATTCCTAGGGTTACTAGGGATGGACGAGACTGATGATGTCATGAAGTCCCACCCATCCACTAGAACACTTGGGATTACAGTAGTCATTGACAGGGAAGGGGCTTAATGATGAGATTTGCATAAATCATGTCATTAAGTTATTAAGACTCGCCCCTCAACCCAGAATCAATTTCTTCCCTCCAAGATCTCCTGGGGGGAAAAAAAAGTTATTTCACCATGTGAGTGACAGTGGTAAGTTCATGTGCGCAGTATATTGTACCTAATGGCATGGATCATGTTGGAGGGTCTGCATGATGTACAGAAATAGCCAGACTTTATTAAGTCTGGATATGGCCCATTGAGCCAGATCCAGGCCTAAGTTCTTTATACGTTCCATCACGTAACGAATTTACGCTATCGTAAGTACTATGCACTCCCCTAGGCACACCCCTCGCTCATGCGTAGTTTACTCGTTTTACATTCACCAAACTCTACCTTAACTTTTCCAAGCATAAGTACGAATGTATGTAATGGATTGACATACGTAACGGCCTAACCCGGCACATACTGTACAATTTAAATGACTCCCTCCGCCCCCAAAGCGTATTTCCGGGTGCCGTATGGTTGACCCATTCCTTCATTAGTATTTAAGCTGAAGTTACGTATGATCAGAGTTACATTGCGTGACATCTGCCGTGCGCGTGTGCAGTGAATGCAAAAAGGTGATTTTACGACAGCGGATAGCGTAAATACGCACTTGTACATAGCTCAGGATCTGGCACATTGTGTATATCATATTAGTAGTAGTGTATAATATCTTAGGGCCGGATTCAGAGCTCCGGCCGCAATGCAATTGAGGCCGGAGTTCTGCGAAAAGTGCTACTGCGCATGCACAGTAATTTTGGAACGTAATCTACGTTACTTCTTGCAAAATAGATTGCGTACATGCAGTTTTAAAGACCGCGTGTACGCAATCTACGTTGGAAGAAGTAACGTAGATAACGTTCCAAAATTACTGCGCATGCTCAGTAGCACTTTTCACAGAACTCCGGCCTCAATTGCATTGCGGCCGGAGCTCTGAATCCGGACCTTAATCTTCGGTATATTATTGAAAGTCTTTAGAAAACTATAGAACGTGGAGGAGACTCTATACCATTTTTACACAAATGTGGAGTGAAATTCCTGACAAACAAATTCAAAGTTTGAAACTTTAAATTGTTTGACACAAATCCCAGTCATACTGTTCCTGTTAAGTGATAACTACTTTAGCATCTTGGATGCAAATAGAGTCACATGGTTTATTTTAGCTATGATTTGGTGACTTGAAGTGATGTATTGAAAAGGAGAACAAAAATGAGAAAATTATACTTTGCACGGAATACGTATCAAGTGATTTCATCCTTGTATCTTGCATTGTGTCACATAATTGCTTTCAACTTGATAATACAAGCTGGAAATGAAATAAGTTTGATAGACCCGATAGTGAGAGAAAGAATACTGTATGTAAGAAGCTTTGAATTAAATTCAGAAAAGGAATCTCAGTTAAGAGAATACAAAGGATCACACATAGATCCTTAATGGAAAACTATTACATTAATGAATATTATAGCCGGGGCAGCATTACCGAACATCTTAAAACATGTTTTATTTAAAAAACATTCTTTTAAACTTTGAAACTGTTTTTGTAAATTTAGACCAGTTAAATGACAAAAAGCCAATTTTGAGTATGACTTATTTCATGAATTTATTATACATTCAATTAGATACTGTTTTTAGAACAAGTGGGTTATTGGTGGATTAAATATTTGTTCAATTTAATGGAGCGTAGATCTTGGTCTTCAGGAACCAATAACAGTCTATATTTTCCATCTGTGTCAGTCAGTAATAAGCAGCCCTGAGTTCCAGCAAGGAGACCTAGAAAACATGCACTGTTGGTGGTGCCAGAGGAAAAAGGTTGGGAAACACTGCCATAGCTGACCATGATAAGTTGGCCATAGTGATATGCAAGGCATTGTAAACTAAACAAGATGGCTGATGATTTATTAATGTAATGTCATGTGAGTCCTAAACACTTTGGGACAAATCCAGACTTTGGGACAAATGCAAGCGTAAATACTATGCACTCCCCCAGGTACTCCCACTAATGGTCCGTAATTACACTGCCTTACACCTGCTAAACCCTACCCTAACTTTTGTAATCATAACTACGGCAGGACAAAACTACACGATGGTCGTAACTATGTAACCCTGCCCATACTGTACGATTTAAATGCCTTTCCCACCTACATTTTGCAACTGGAGTGTATTTACAGCTATCGTAATATAGGCACGCCCATTCGGTCGTAATTACACTAATGTTACGGGCGACCTATTTTCCATTACAGTCACCATGAGTTACTACAGGAAACATCTGCTGAGTGTATGCGCAGAACGTACTTACAGCCAAAGTTGTGGTGGTGAGCTTTGACCCAGCAGTCTAGTTTTTTAACCTGACTTATGGCAGCCAAGTATGACATCAGGCCAAGGGGGATTTCCATGATCTCTGGCCAGGAGCATGACTAGACAATGGTGGAACACAGGGCAAGATTTCATAGGGGCCCCCATGTTGAAAAAACATATACACAGGATTCAAAAACTAAGGATCAGATCCTCCCTTCCATACGGGGCCCCTCCTTTTGCACGCATGGCCTTCCAAGCCCTGACTGAAGTCTCATATCTAACATAGAAACATAGAAAGTGATGGCAGATAAGAGCCACATGGCCCATCCAGTCTGCCCACTTATTTATTTATAACTATACTGACCCTAGACCCTATTTACCCTCAATTCAGTTTGAGATTTAGAATATCATTATATTTATCCCAAGAATGTTTAAACTGTTCTACTGTGTTATCCTCTACCACTTCAGATGGGAGGTTATTCCACTTATCAACCTTCCTTTCAGTGAAGTAATTTTTCCACACATTTCTGAATCTACCACCCTACAGTTTATATCCATGCCCTCGTGTTCTATTACACCTCTTCCTTTGAAAAATGCCACCCTCCTCTAGCCGGTCACAACCCTTGATGTATTTGAAAGCTGCTATCATATCCCCCCTCTCCCTTCTCTGCTCCAAGCTATACATGTTTAGTTCCTCTAGATTTTCTTGGTATGTTTTGTGACACAGGCCATGGACCATTTTAGCTTCTCTTTTTTGCACAGTCTCTAATGTATTTATATTTTGGCCTCCAGAACTGAACACAGTATTCTAGGTGAGGTTGTATCAACAATCTATAAAGGGACACTACTTCTCTCTTTCTGTTACTAATTCATCTCCCTCTGCAACCAAGCATCTGATTTGCCTTTCTCATTGCTTTGTTACATTGCTTGGCTACCTTTAAGTCACATGAAATAATGACTCCTAGATCCCTTTCCTCCTCAGTAGTTTATAATGTAGTGCCATTAATGACATATTGAGCTTTCGGGATTTGGGGTTTTTGGGTTCTATCTATCTATCACAAATTATCTCATTCCATTTAAAAAATGAAAAACAAACCTTAAAATATATTTTATATCTGCGTTATCCTCATCACTCTGCCTGACAAGAGTGAAATTAATTAGTTGTGTTTAATTAGAGTTTGGGAAATAATTAATTTGCAGTATAATATATGTAAACTATAATTAGATCAAGAACACAATGAGGCAGTATTTATTTTCATATTTCCAATTCTTGATAATCAAATATTAAATTCTAACACTAAACCAATGGGTTTGCACCTTCACTTACCAATATATAAAAATCACACATATATTATGTATGTAATATATATACTCGGGCAAATATTTAAAACCCATGAGAGTCTCTGGTGAACAGGAAAATTCAGCAATTCAAAGAACATTTTCCTGTTGTTTTCAGTCTGAATGTTACCAGCAACATCAGAGATGTTTAAAGAATGCCAAGGGAAACCTGACTTCATCCATATTAATGAAAGCAATATAACAATATGCAGATTGTGATCTAGCAATATTTAATGGGCTCAGCGGGTAACATGAAATCACCTAGGAGAAGTACAATTTAAAACTTTTTTTGGGGGTTGGGGGCTTTAGGTACATTTTTATACAAATATTTTATTTATGCTTTTCCTATATATCACAGTTTCACACAACATCGTATTTTGGAAAACCTGCCACGTTCATAACATGGGTTATTTATATCTGGTGGGAGTCCCTGCTACGATGGCTGTCTTTCTGAAGTAGAGACAGCAGAAAGTTTTTTTCAGCTATTTTAGATTTTTTTTTTCTGTATGGGTGAGTATGCCTACCAGCATACTCACCCATTCATTTTCAGAAGCGTTGCCGGACCAGCCGCTGAAGAGGTAAGTAGCCTCTACAGGGATTTTTAGTGTTGGGGAGGGTTAGGCTCTGGGGAAGGGAGGGTTAGGGCCGTGGAAGGGGAGAGTTAGGGTAAGGATTAGAGAAAAGGTTGGGGATACTTACCATTCGGAGTTACGGGGAAATGATTGCTTCTGCCTCAAAGTAGTAATCGATTCCTGCTCCGAAAGGTAAGTAAGGATTCTATCCCCAACCCACTCCCTAATCCTTACCCTAACCCTCCCCTTCTATTACTCTAACCCTCCCTTCACCCCAGAGCCTGACCCTAACCATCCCTAAGCCTAAAAGCCCTCCAAAAATGAATGCAGGCGATTGGCATACTCACCCATTCATAAAAAAAATCTAAAATGAATGTCATTTGAAATAGAGACAGCTGAAAAGGAACTTTCAACTGTCTCTACTTCTCAATGACAGCCATCGGTGCGGGGACTCCCACCGCCAGTGCTTTTTTTTGTCATAGAACGCACTGAAACTGAGTTTCGCCACCTTTTTTCAACGGATTTTCCAAGTTTTAAAAGTTTTAAATGTTTCGGCGGCAAAATTAATAAAACGGTGCATGCGGCTGCTTGTGTGTCAAGTCCAATGCA
This sequence comes from Limnodynastes dumerilii, assembly GCA_011038615.1. Lineage (NCBI taxonomy): Eukaryota > Metazoa > Chordata > Amphibia > Anura > Limnodynastidae > Limnodynastes > Limnodynastes dumerilii. The sequence goes on along the minus strand of WWET01000193.1, from coordinate 587,013 downwards.
TGCGCACTTCGTTCACGCTGGTTGTGATGGCACTGCTTGACTTGTGATTGGCTGTGTGGTTGCGCGTGAGTTGGTGAGTTTTCTTACAAAAAAAGCACTGCCCACTGCTAACGATAACCTTCCATGTCCCGCTGCCTAACTCTAACCTACGTGTTCCTCGCTACTGGGAATAGGTAACTGTCAAAATACAGATATTCGACATGATACCCGATCCCAATAGGAATGCTATGTACTTATGTTATACAACCACTTTTCAGCACTGCTGGAAATACAATTTCAACAAACGTTGTTGAGTCTCTCTTATATGGGTGTTTTTTCGCTGCTATCGCGTTCACAGTCATGGGTATTAGTGGCTGGGAATCTGGGTAAAATTTTTTTCTTAAAAGTGAATTTCCCCCTTAATGGACCATATTCACACTTAAGAATGATTTAGGGTCTTAATTATACGCAAAAAGTAGCAAGGCGATTCCTCTGACACGCCCCCAGTTTTCAGATTCTTAACCGACTTACGAATGCCAATGGGCTTCCTTATCTTTAGGTTCGTAGTTGTGTGCGTAGGGCAGCTAAGAAAGTTTTTGCCTAACTGCGCCCAGATTTCCTCAGTTTATTGGCTCCCTCCACTCAATCTTCTTATCTTCGTTCTTAAGTTTTCCCGGCACACCCCTTCATTCTTAAGTCATTACGAACCTTGAGGAAATAGGTTAGTAATGGTGATTCAGAGCTGTCCCATTCTTAAGTCCTACGTAAATTGCATATATTAAGTTACTATGCATGCAAAGAATATATCTTCTTAAATATATGCACCTAAAAAGCTGCATTTTCTTAACCGTGAATCAGGTCCAATGTGCTTATTTATATTTTGCACTTCTCTGTTTGAGTTTTACTTTATTCATTGCTTTTTATTTTAGTTTTCATGTCAGCCATAGCCTCGTATTAATTAAACCAGGCAGAGCTGCTTATATTGCTTGTGCTGGCATGGAACACACAGCCAGTTTATGTATTCAGTTGTGTCTGCTACAGAGACCAGAGCAAGCTGTGCTAAGTTCAACGCCAACACAAATAACCACCCCAGTCTGATTATATAAATACATGTCTGACAAGCGCAAAATGAAGCCAGGAAAATAAAGCCACCGATTTAGTAAAAGTTGCAGCAAGGCGCGTACTTGGCAAATGTCAATAAACCCGTAAAAGGCAGCCCACCAAGTTTTACTACATGTTTACAAGAAAATAAACACTAATGATCAGATGGATTTTCTTTGATCTCAGTGTCATGTAATAACCTATTGCAGTTTTTCTTTCACTTCCAGTAAGCTGGACTCTGACCTTTATTAACCATCCCCGTGTAATTCATGTAGGTTGAAGAAAGTCTGCTGCTTGCTGAATATAATCCTATATCCCACAGACTAAATACTAAATGCAATAATACATAGGCTTCCTTTAGGAAGCATTACTACACATGCCATGCAGCCCCAACCATCACTGAGAAGGCTTTCAGTCATGAAATATTTCCAAACTTGCTAAATATATCAATGGAAATCCAGCCTAGCACTTATAAAAATAAATTTTAAGAAATTTGGGGTAGATCCAGAACTAAGTACGTTAGCGTGTTTATGCTAGCCGTTGACGTAAAAAAGCTTTTTTGTATGTACTGAGCATGCGCGCTGCAAATGTTACGCCACATAATTTACATGAACATACGTGCCTGCCTCGTATCAACAGCGTAAGCATGAGCCATATCACACCCGTAATTACGCTTCCGAGGCGGGGTGAGGGATTTCAATCGTACAGTATGGGCTGCTTAGGCACTTGCGTAAGTGTAGCCTTTACGTACGTCAGTAGTTATGCTTTGAAAAGTTAAGGTAGGGTTTGGCAAGCGTAAAACGGGCAAAGTACGTACTAGCGAGGGATGTGCCTAGGGGAGTGCATAGAAAATACGCTAGCATAAATACGCTGCGCATAATGGGAACGTAGTTCTGGATCTGGCTCTTTATTTGGAGTTTATAGTGTTGAATTATACTGTCAATGGGGCCGGATCCAGACATCCGTAGTTTTGGCTACTTACGCAATTCACTTATATAAGTAAACCAAAATTTAAAATCCGCACATGAGCTTGCAGATGTTTTGATATGGATCTCCAAGCGTATGGGACTTGTTCTGTTCCAAGTGATCCATCCGACAGGACAGCCTATCTGCACTCGTAAACTCTCTAAGGTCTAAGATGGGGAGGGGGGGCATTTAAATTTTACAGCATGGGTGGGTTTAAGCAGGTAGAGTTATGACGGCACAAGTGATGCTAACTCCACACGAGAAAGGGGAGACAACCAGACCTCCGTGTTTATGTAAAACACAGGAACGCCTGAAACTGGCCCTTGATTAAATTTAACATCTTGTATATAAAATACTGTTGTAGAAATATGAAGTAACCTTTGCGGTGTACCGATTTTATTTTTCCTTTACCGCAAAGCGGAAGAATTTTTGTATTGTTTGTTTCTGATCATAGTAACCTCATAAAAATAACTAAAGTTTTAATTTATAGCATTAGTTAATACTTGTTTATAGATTTTTTTAAGTGTTTATAATTTTTATTTTATTATTCATTATAATTTATGATTTACGTGATAACATTTATAATAAAGTACAATTGGTTTAAGTAACATTGAAAAAGCCTCTTTTTTTATTGATAGATATTTATTGTACTAAAAACTTCCCTTTAACGAAGGTTCGTTACTTATGGGCCACAGCGGCGGGCTTGCCCCCCAGGCCAAAATTTGCCAATCAGCCCCTGGTGACATAAAATTGTTTATTCCTTGGGATCTTTGTGCTATTTTGTTGCAGTGCCAGCACAGAAAGTTTCCTTTGCTTAAGTGACTTCTTTCTGCATTTTCACACTTTTTTTTATAAGAAACTGTTTGCATATTGTATGTTTTGTTATCATTTTTGTATATAAGCATTTTGATTTCTTTTCATATTGAATATGAATCAATAAGTTCATGTCTCTGTTTTTTAAGTCAAATCAGCTTGGTTCTTAAATGCTAGATAGTGGTAACAGACAAGATAATTTTTAGTTTATGAAAATTCTGATAAAAGTAAAATGAGTTATATTTGTTTAGAGGAGAACTGAAGGCTTCCTGCCACAGTTTGTAGGCTGTCAAAATCGTCTTTGGTGTTGGCAAATGACAGAGTATTGAGTAGTGTGTAAGGTAAATAGGAAGAATTAGTCATTGTAGGACAGACCAGGTGGTGGTTTAATTAACCCCTTGTTTCACATAAGTCACACTGAGATGAAAAATAGATAAATAGTTTACTTGTATTACTGAAGAATACACAAGACTATACAACATTGAAATAGAGCAGTAACATACCTAACAGATTAATTTATTTTCGGTTAAAACAGTCCCACAAAGTACAATTGGGGCTAATTTAATAAATCTGCATCAAGAGTTAGGAGGCTTTAATGGTAGAATTACGCAGGACCAGTTGGGAGGGGTATTCTGCAGGGACAAATATAATCAAAGCATGGCAGTGAACTAAGACAACATGCCATTAATAATAAAGATAGAAATTAAATATACACTTTGGCATCATCAGAGGTGTTCCCTGTGTCATCAGGGGGCGGTCCCTGCATAGTCGGGGCGGTCCCTGTGTCGTCAGGGTTTGCGTATGGGTGTCCTGCAACGTATCCAGCCCCCTCAGTATTCCCCATCATGTGCTTCCAGCACCCCTCAGTATCACCTATCATGTGCCTCCAGCTTCCCTCAGTATCACCCATCATGTGCCTCTAGCTCCCCTCAGTATTACCTATCATGTGCCTCCAGCTCCCCTCAGTATCACCCATCATGTGCCTCCAGCCCCCCTCAGTATCCCCCATCATATGCCTCCAGCCCCACTTAGTATTCCCCAGCATATTGTGTCAGCCCCACTCAGTATTCACCAACATATTGTGTCAGCCACCATTCCCCAGTATATTGTGTCAAGCCTCCATTCCCCAGTATATTATTGTGTCAGTCACCATTCCCTAGTATATTATTGTATCAGCCTCCATTCCCCAGTGAATTATTGTGTCAGCCTCCATTCTCTAGTATATTATTGTGTCAGCCTCCATTCCCCAGTATATTATTGTGTCAGCCTCTCTTATTTACACTTACCTTTTCTCCCTCTTTCCTTCCTCCTCCGCAGTGGTCCTCGGAATGCACTTCTCCTGGCTTACACTTACCCTCCTAGCTCCGCAATGGCCGGCGTGTTCTAAATGGAACGGCCTAACGTCGCGTCGTCCGTCGCGTCCTCGCACTTGTGCAATGGTGTTTTTTTTTTCCTCCTTTCCAGATATTGCTTGTGGGAGAAATGGGGGCTCTTGCGGGAGAAATGGGGGCTCTCCCGGGAGTCCGGGAGGTCTCCCAGGATTTTGGGAGTCTCTTGGATATTCTGAGAGAGTCGGCAAGTATGAAATTAGCTACTCCTGGGCTAAACCATGTTGATTGCAGGAGGAGTCAAGTTAATTGTATCCTTTGCATGCAGGGATATATCTATGAATTGCTTATGCACAGATACTGACCAGCTTTACTATCACACTGTTATTTAGACTTGGGATAGGAAACATCACCTCTCAACTCTAATACTGTGAGATATAGATGTCCTTGCAGTGCTGGACACACCCACGGATGGAGCTATTCACAAGACACACCCTTTTGGTGGCAGAGGACACACCTTTGGTGCATTGATATTGCTATCACAATTTACCCGATATTCATTTACAAAATTGGTAACCATGATTAAAGGTCTAAAAGGTTGGTGTCAAATATACTACTAGTACATGCCTGTCAAGTTCTTTACCACAATCCCTGGATCATATTAAAAGCCCAGGAAATGTAATAATTGTTTTTATTATTTTTTTGCAACAAAAGATCATTTCCTGGATAAACAAATGTTGTGCACTTTTCGAAAAAAGAAAGCAAATTTCTGGCCAATTTTCGCCGCTTAGGAAATAATGACTACATTTTATAAGCATTTAATTGCATTATAGATTAGGCAACTAAAACTGGTTTAATTAGTTGAATAATTTACTGTGTCATGGCTGTGCTTTCAACAGTTTCTAATTTCATATGTAAACAAAGCCTCTGGAATCTTCTTAGTGCTCTGAGTTTACCAAAAAAAATGTGCTCATTAAAACATTTTGTGCTTTATTACACCTCAAAAGGTTGTGCAGTTCTCAAAATCAATTGAGAACAACTTAAACAAATAATGAGGAAAAGTTGTGTTAACAGAGATAATGTCCCACCTTGAGCTTTGCAACATTTATGCAGATAAATGGAAGTCTGTTTTTGTTTAATATTTATAAGTGTTAGCAAAGTTCCTCAAGGCAAGACTTTTCCATTCTTTTGAGGAATTAGAAAAAGAACTTAGCATGCATTGCAAAAGGTCAGGCACCCCCCAGGGCTGCAATCAGGGAAGGGGCTACAGGGACTGGAGTCCTGAGCTGGAGAGAGGGCTGGCTACTACAACCAGGCATAGGTGTCTAAAAGGTTGGGGGGGTGTCCTGGGGGAGCAGGGGTGCCCAGTAAAAATCACTTGCTGGCAGACTCATCAATGATCTGTCAACCGATACTAACAGAGTTCTACTTGCTCTTGAGCACAGGTAGGTTTTAAGTCTCTAATGCTGGATACTGGGCTCATGATGTTTTTCATGGACTTTGGGTCTGATCCAGACCTACGACCGCAATCGCCCGCGAGCGTAGCGAACGTACACCCGGGTGTAAAAACTTTCACGCCCATAACACTCCCATTGATTGTAACTGCTTACGCCGGCTGAACCCTACCCTAAGATTTTCCAGCGTACGTGCGAATTTTCGTACCGATACGCTGGTCGTACTGGGCTTAGCACGCCCATACTGTACAATTTAAATGGCTATCCCCGCCTCTGTGTAGTAACTCGAGCGTCCAGACTATCGTCGTAAAAAACGCACGCCCCTTGAGCGAAAAATATGCTGAAAATTCGTTCGCTGTATGCTCATGTTTTTCGGTCGACCGGAAGTTGTCATACTGCACATGCGTAGTGCGTTTTTTTTCACTAATTTTCGCTTACGATGAGCGTACGCTCGCTTGCGGTCGTAGCTCTGGATCAGGCCCTTTGTGTCAGTTAAGAAAAATGTTTGATGGGTAGACACTGTTCAAGAGAGCATCCAGAGCACTGCTTGCAGTAAGCGCTGGTTCACTGACACAGAATAAATTACTCTCGTGAGTGTGTCATGTGACCGCTGACTGTAGTGTAGTGACATGTAGAGGAGCACCAAAATTAAATTATATTTTGCCCCACCTAAAACATTCTGTAAAATATGCATAATATGAGAAATCCTACTAAGAAATAGTATGGACTGTGTGATAGTATGGACAGGAGAGAGATAGTATGGGTAGTGGGATAAATTGTATGGACAGTGTTATAGAAAATATGGGCAGTGTGATAGATAGTATGAGCAGTGTGATGTATAGTATTGGCAGTGTGATATATAGTATGGGCACTGTGATATTTAGTATGGGCACTGTGATATTTAGTATGGGCAGTGTGATATATAGTATGGGCAGTGTGATATATAGTATGGGCTGATATATAGTATGGGCAGTGTGATATATAGTATGGGCAGTGTGATATATAGTATGGGCAGTGTAATATATAGTATGGCTAGTGTGATAGATTATAATGGCAGTGTGATCAGGACCAGTGCTAGGTTGTTCAGCAAACTTTAAATTTGCATCCTTCAGTTTAATAATTAAACATTTAACACCAGTGACCGTCCTAGATTGTAGTAAGCATTTAGGCATCATAAAACACAATCTCGTAACCACAATAAATGAAAGCAAATCACTTATTCACTAATATACAATACAGACAGAATCCTAGTCTAGGCTATACAATTCTCACTCCATCCTAAAAACCACCAGACAATTCAAATTATATATGTTACCATTTATGTCTCTCCAGCCTCCCAGTATTCCTTATTCATGTCTCTCCAGCCTCCCCAGTATTCTCCATTCGTGTGTTTCCAGCTCCCATTATTCTCCATCATTTCTCTATAGCCTCCTCATTATTCCCCAGTCATGTGTCTCCATTCTCCCCATTATTCCCCATACATGTGTCTCCGGCTCCCAGTATTCCCCATCATGTCTCCAGCTTCCTCAGTATTTCCCATTATGTGTCTCAAGCTCCCAGTATTCCCCATTCATTTATTTACAGCCTCTCCAGTATTCCCATTCATGTCTCTCCAGCCTCTCCAGTATTCCCCATTCATGTCTCTCCAGCCTCTCCAGTATTCCCCATTCATGTCTCTCCAGTATTCCCCATTTATGTCTTTCCAATTCCCAGTATTCCCCAACTTGTGTTTCCAGTTACCCAAGTATTTCTCATGCATGTGTCTTCAGCTCTCAGTATTCCCAATCATGTCTCTCCAGCTCCCAATATTCCTCATTCATGTGTTTCCAGCTCCCAGTATTCCAAATCATAACTCACCAGCTCCCAGTATTCCTCATTCTTGTGTTTCCAGCTGCCAGTATTCCCCATCATGTCCCTCAAGCTCCCAGTATTCTCCATTATGTCTCTACAGCCCCAGTATTCCCCATTTATGTATTTCCAATTCCCAGTATTCCCCAACATGTGTTTCCAGTTACCCAAGTAATTCTCATGCATGTGTCTTCAGCTCTCAGTATTCCCAATCATGTTTCTCCAGCTCCCAATATTCCTCATCATGGCCCTGATCCAGACCTACGCATGAGAGCGGAGCGTATTACGGCTCCGGCGTAAAAACTTTCATTCCCATGACACTCCCCTTACCTTCCTTTCATTACGCCCGCCGAACCCTACCCTAACTTTTCCATGTGTTCGTACGTATTTTTGTAGCGACGCGCTGTTCGTAGCGGCCTAAGCACGCCCATACTGTACAATTTAAATGGCTCCCCCGCCTACATTCCTTAACTCCAACGTCCGTGCTGACTTACGGACGCCCGAATCGCCGCTACGAAAAGGTATTTGGTACGACCGGAAGTTGTCACTATGTACATGCGCAGTGCGTTTTTTATGGCGATTTTACGATTACGATCAGGCCCCATGTCTCTCCAGCCTTCCCAGTATTCCCCATTCATACGTCTCTGATGGACTGGGCTGTAAGAGGTTATAGAGGGAACCAAAAGGGACTTCTTACAAGTATATTCTCCCTTTAAAAAGAATAATAATATTTTTAAAATCCTAAAATCTAATGTATATTTAGACTGGAATTCACAACAATATTTCTGTTATTCCCTATATCAATTGTGTTGACATATAAATTCAACAAACATAAATTCAGAGAAATGATGTGGAAATAAAAATGACAGACATTCTACTAAGGCAAGGACAGTTAGAGAAAACCGTGCTAACAGACACAGACGTGATTACACTGCATTCCTCTCTCTCAGCTGGATGGTGGGACAAGGAAAAATATTGTATTAGTGATAATTCCAGTGTCACCCTGATAAACCAATATGTCTTCTGAGCATGACAGGAGCATGAATGGAGCAACAGGCCAAGCTTTTAGAAGCAGGAAT
>WWET01000193.1:467582-514732 GCA_011038615.1 Limnodynastes dumerilii | reverse complement strand
TTTAAATGTCCAGCCTCCATTGTCTGCCCCTTTAAATGTCCAGCCTCCATTGTCTGCCTCTTTAAATGTCCAGCCTCCATTGTCTGCCCCTTATGTCCAGCCTCAATGTGTGCCCCTTATTTCCAGCCTCCATTGTCTGCCCCATATGTCCAGCCTCCATTGTCTGCCCCTTATTTCCAGCCTCCAATGTCTTCCCCTTATTTGCAGCCTTTGTTACTTACCTTTGATGATTTCTCCCTTCCTCAGCGCTCTCTCTCTCTGTCTGTCCCACGCTGTCTCTCCCAGTCACGTGGTGCGGTAGTGGTAATACAAAATCTGTTTGTAGAATGGCAGTGACCGCAACAGCCATTCACAGTAACAGGTTTGATCCTACAGGAGCCCTTTATTACCTGTAGTGTGATGTATAAAGCCCGGCCGCATAGGTTTTACTAAAAAAAAAAACTTTCTCCCAAGAGTCTGATCTCTCGGGATGAGTTGTGAGACGGACGGGACACCTGGGAGGTAGCCTGCGGGCCGAACCATATGATTGTGTGGGTCGGATCCGGCCCGGAGACCAGAGGTTCCCCACCCCTGCTTTAGTAATAGTTAAATGAGATCTAAACTATTTATTACCTGCACTAAGTGATTTTATAACATAATAATATGATATAAATAAGTGGGTTCCCTAACGAACATTGCCTGTGAGCGACTGAAATGCTGGATTTCTGTAGACGATGGAATATATTATTTCATTTGGATATGACACATGTTATTCTCTGAGCACCTACACCGCAGGATTTATTTTCTATACACATAGAGAGAAACTGGCAAGTGCAAAATAAAAAACGGGTAAGATGAAAGATTGGTCAGGGGATTTCTACTGAAGAGAAAAGTTCATTTGGCCTTGAGTACAGTGTTCTACGTTCTCTTCCATGTGTTTATGCTATAGAGTACAATTTCAGAATAAGCTGGTGCTCCTGACAACTTGTTGACGCGCCTACTAAAAGAACACAGCACAGCGGATTCTCTACCTAAATAGATGGAGCTGACACAATTTAATGATAATAAACAGCAGCTCATCTTCAAGTCAGCTGCATCATCGCTAGAGAGGAGCCAAAGATAATAACAAAAGAACTGAACAGCATTGTTTATCATTTCAAAAGGCAATGGTGTGATTGGTGACACACAAAACAAGCTACGCCACAGCACGGGCTCTTATTCAGGCTTTACTATGGAGTGTAACCTCAATTATAGGTAATACCATGTGATTATTCTTTTCCTTGTTAGCTGGTGCCTCTATATGGCAGAAATGCACAAATATTTACAAATAGGTTCCAAAAGGAAACCCAAAAGACACCGCATTCACACCTAAGAGTGAGTTAGATGTGGACAGTTCCTCACCTAACTCACTGATGCAGCCCCTAAACCGCCCCCCATTTTTAGGTACCTTATGATACTTAAGAGTGCCATAGGTCTACCTTATCTTACCGTGCATAGTTTTTTTCCTAAAAGGAAACTATGCATGGACAATGCTTCTCCCCGCCCACCCTCCCGGGTTATCTAAATCTTTCCCCCCTCCCACGTATACCTAAACACTCCCCGAGGCAGCATTAGACCGCCTCTTTCTAATTAAACTACTCCGTGCAGTCTTTAAAGACCTAACTGGTACGTAGATTGCATAAATGACCTACTACACATGTGTAGTAGGTCATTTCACAAATCTACGCACCTAAGAAGCCGAAGCTTCTAAGGTGTAAATACAGCCCGCCATTTTTTTATTACTAAACACGCTAAAATAATCATTTAAAAAAATGTTGTTTGACTGACTTAGAACCATGTTGAAACATAAATTAAGTAAATATGTTAATTTATTTTATTACACAGTTTCCCCAAAAAACAAACAAAGTAATGATTTTGTGTCACCTTACTAACAGTGTGTAATGCCGGGTACAAACTATACAATTATTGGGTCGATCAGATGATAATCGCAATGCTAACAAAATGGTCCAGAAATGCACTTGTCCAATAAGGTTGTGGATTTCCTGTATGATGGTCTGTTTTACGGTCTGTTTTTGAATGGTGACTGCCGGCAATCTCCATTTTAGAAACCGGCTTTGCAGTGACTGCTGAAGTTGCAAAGATTTCTGCGCCGACAGGTAAGCCTGAAGTCAACCCACGGCAGCCTGTCACTTTTGGGAGTGGAAGCAAATAGATACCTTTCCCAATACAGATTTTCTATTTGCAGAGAATTTTGTCAGAAATACAAATACAGCCGCCATTCAGCTGCCAGCTCATCATTGTCGCAATATGGTCAGCTGGACTGGCAAACAATAATCAGATTGGCTGGTATGTTTAAATTTCCCTATTGCTAGAAAAAAACCAAAATTAAATAAAATAAAAAAGTCATCTCACGCTGGGGCAAAGGAGCACCTATATTTCCCTTTACTATGGGATCATGACACGCTATTAGAGCCATGCTAGAACCGAACAGAAAGAGAGGTCACCACCCCAACACAGACGCACATTTCACTATCTCAAGGCACGACTTATGTCATATCTCATTTTTCATAGCAACATCACTCTATCCTTTTGTTGCTCTGTAACTGACTTATGGTTCACACGAAGAGCAAGAAAGACAACAGCTGTTTATTCCACCTATGTTTGTAGGTTGGTTAGTGTCTGTATAAAACCTCTGAACATAGCATTGTTATCCTCCTGGGGCAAGGCATGATGGACAGTTCTTTAAATGGTAGCAACATACAGAACCATTCATACAATAATAAGTGGCTCCAATCTTGACCGGTAACATTTTTTACAAGGTTCAGGGTAAAATAAAAGCAGTGGCAGGGAGAGAGATAATGATTTATTTTTTAGTTATAATAAACATAACATTTATCATACTATATTTTTTTAATTTTGAAATATCCATAAATAGTATAAGCATTACTTTGATTGGAAATATTATATAAAGCTTGCATACATACTTTGTGTTACGTGCCACTGTGGTAGTCGAAGTGGCACGACCGCTTTCTTTCCTGGTTGTTCTCCCGGCTGGGAATTTAAACACTAAACAGTTATTCAGAGCTGGAGAGTCTCCCAGCTCTGATTGGTCTGAGTTTTGCCTATTAGGCACCAGGTGAGCCCTATTATTCATGCTAGCACCTGAAGTAGAAGCTATGGCTGTGCTGTTTACACAGCAAACTGGCTGCTTAGCAACAACCATGATTGCTGTCTTTCAAATTCCTGAGAGAGCAGTATCCTGGCTGCCTAGCAACAAATAGGATCTGCTCAAGCAGTCAGGAGAGAAAGAGGTTATGTCACTGCGAATACCGCAGCTGCATGTAACACTTTGTGAAAGTGAAGGCACAGAGATCATCACAGACTCAGTTTAACGGGCCAATGGAAGGTAAAAGGTCAAAGAAAGGATAGTTTACAATGAGTTTGCAGACCCTCCAACATGACCCATTCCATTAGGCACAATTTAAGCCATTCCTGAACTTCCAACTGTCACTCACCTGATATTTAAAAATACGATTTGCCTCTTCAACAAAGGTGGTTACCATAGTGACCGACAGTTGGAACCAGAGGAGCAGAGTATTTTGTACTTAATGGAATGGGTTGTGTTGGATGGTATGAGTTTGTGAATATAGTTAGCTTTTAGGTAGCGGTTGGGTGAAGTAAGTGCTGTTAAAGGAAAGTTATATATGGAACAGAATACAAGAACTCCCTTGCTACTCTAGATGTGGTCATGATGCAGTCTCTATATGCTGAGAATTGGAGCCATCACAGAGGTCATGTTAAAGATGTAATTCGCATGAATGGACATAATTTGAAGCCTGCCGAAGCACTGTATTGTGGCATATTATTAAGCTTGGACATATAGTGGCCACAGAGGTTTTAAGGGCATTTGGGATGCCATGCTTGGTTTGCCACATTTCCCTTTTACATTCAGCCTATATAGTTTACAATTTAATCTAATAAATAAACCAATGTTTTGGCCTTTATTTATTCCATACTTATGTCTCTAAGTCAGTAATTTTAGATTAGTGTGTAGTGTTTTAGGACGCCCTGGGGAGTGGAACAACAAGCACTAGGGGGCTCACAGCACTGAGGTCGTGAGTTTGATTGCAGAACTAAGTCTTATCTGTGTGGGGTTTGTTCTAACTCTGGGTGCTCTGCTTTCCTCCCACACGCCAAAAACACATGCTGGTAGGTTAATTGGCTGCTGACTAAATTAAACCTTATCTGTGTATGTATATGTGTTAGGGGACTTAAAATTCAGCTGCAATAGGGCAGGAAGTGATGTGAATGGGATATTTTCTCTGTTAAGTGCAATGTAATCTTATGGCGCTATATAAAAAAAACTTGTTAATAAATAATAATTTGTCATTTTCAAGAGAAAGTAATAATTTTCTATGGCTATGGAATGAAGAAAATGATGTTACTACCAAGTGAAGGATATGTGTTTTTATTGAAATAAGTATACTGACTAGGGTTTGTTTCAGATTTTTTTATAGCCCTACATGTTTTGAAAAGCTAATGTGTTTGAATATACTGTAATGAACTATTACTTACTGTGGGCCAGATCCTAAACTACGTACGCGAGCGATTTTACACTTGCCGCTGACGTAAATTTGCTCATTAGTATTTACTGCGCATGCGCATGGCGAATGTTACCCCACGTAACTCTGAACGTACGTACCAGCCACATATCAACAGCGTAACTATGAACGAAGGGGCGTGGCATCCATACGACACTCGTAATTAAGCTTCGGAGGCGGGGTGAGGCATTTGAATCGTACAGTATGGGTGTGCTTAGGCACTTATGTACGTGTAGCCTTTAGATATGTCAGTAGTTACGCTTTGAAAAGTAAAGTAGGGTTTGGCAAGCGTAAAATGGCCAAAGTACGTACTAGCGAGGGGAGTGCATAGAAAATACGCTAGCGTAAATACACTACACGATTAAACGTAACTATCACTGAGTCTGGATCTACCCCCTAATTTCTAAAAGACAGAAAAAAAAATAAAGTGAAAAAAAGAACATAGGTTCATGTTTTTGTAATGATTTGAATTATTCAGATATCTCATTTTTTACACACATAGAAGTATGGAAACTTTACTATACATTGCATACTGAAACCACACGCTGTTATGTTTTTCTCCTGTGGATAATTGCCACTTAAATCTGCATTTAATCATGTATGCCATCCCGGTCCTCTAGACAACTATGAAATCATTGTATAACTTATCCTCTAATGACCTATGGCCACTTGCTTGTTTTTTACTTCTAACTAGCAGTGAACAAGTCTCCCGTGGTTCGGTTCATCCAGCTATTTGTGATATTAAGCGAATGCTTCTATTTGCATGCAATGACTTAGCAAAACCATTATTCCTGATTCAGACAGAAAAAAAACTTTTGAGAAAATCTTTAAGGTTACAACTGTGTTGATGTTATAAATGTGCTTTTTTATTTTTAATGTTTATACAAAACCATTTTATTGCACACTTCAAAAAGAAACTGCATTTAATTAGTAAATAAAATATAGTTACATTTCAAATGTTGCCTTAAATTATGGTCCTTTCCTGTTCCACAAAATCCTACACTGGTGGAAAAGTCAGGGCTGCCTATTTTATATCTCTTAAAAGGTAAGAAATAGGTGTTGGTACAGGGGTGAGGCCTAATGACGCAAATTATGCAAATCGTGCCACTAAGTCCCGCCCCCTGTTCATCATCACTGCTATTCATAGTGTTTCTGGGGGTGGGTTGTTTTTTCTTCTTTTTTTTATTTTTTTTATTTATTTTTTTTTAACAAATCTTCTACTTAAATATATTCCGTGGTCTCCCCATATATCCCCCTTTTCCTCCCCCTAATAACAGCTATTAGGGGTGAAAAAGGGGGTTATATGGGGAGATCGCTGGAATAGAAGTTTGAGCGCCAGTCTGAGATGGCGTTATTTTAACTTTCAGAGCGAAGTGTAAAACTCCGCTCTGAGGGTTAGTAGATAGCTAAAAGCACCGGCCCACATTGAGAACACCGGGCCGGCGAGCACATAGCAAGTTTGAATGCATCGCCATGGAAACTGTTGATTTCCATGGTGGTGCAGTGTTAGTAAATAAGAAAAAGTTCATTTTTGGAGTTATAACTTCATAACTCCACAAAATTTGCTTTTTAATGCTTTGTAAATAGAGCCCAAAATGTGTATTAAGCGGCTTACAACAGGAAAACGTAAAAATGTAATATATGCATTCCTGTGTGTAATAGCAGTTACTGTGGAGTGGTTGCCCATGACAACAAATATCAGATTCTATTAGTTGTAATATCAGAAGAAGGTAAAATCTGATTGGTTTCTACTGGCAACACCAAAGCTTTCCTTTATTAGAGGCATTAGAAAAAAAATTAAGCAAATTACAGTATAAAAATATTTAGTTTATTTACATAAAATAGTTAACAGAAAATAAATGATTCCTAAAGCTTAAAATGCTAAATAAAAAATATATAAATTTCTTATTATCAAATATACTGTTGCAAGAAAATATTTAAAAGTATTCTTTTTCTGAAAGCGAGGAACCATTTTGGCTGTGTAATCTTTGTTGGGTCTAATTTCATGTCTAAAACATTTCATTCTTCAGCTTCTTTTTTGAGCATTATTGACCTTCACCCATAGAACAGGTCATAATACGCTAAGAGATTTACACCTTCGTTCACTAATAAAGTTCACTAGGAAAATGCAGACGCTTGAGGAGAACCTCATGAATTTAAACTGACTTTGATGTTTCTTGGAATATATAAATCATGTAATAAAATGGTCTTGAGATTATCTTTGTCAATGTGCAGGATATAATTAAACCTGTACCAGATGATTGTTTTGCCCAATGTCTGTCTTATCTTTCCCTGACAAAACTCAGCTGCCCAAAAGGGCAAACATTATATTGGAACATTCTGATTATTGCATTATTTTGACATGTAAAAAAGATAAACAAAACAAATTTCTCTTATACTTACTATAGATAGCCACACTTTAAGCTAGATTTGCTAAGCTGCAGATAAGAAAAAAATGGAGATATTGCCCATAACAACCAATCAGATTCAAGCTCTCACTTTCCTGTTACATACTAGAGAATGTCAGCTAGAATCTGATTGATATAGTAAATCTATCCTTTTGCCATAATAACAGCCTGTGAGGCATACACCGATTTTATGCATTTATATGGTGCCTATGCCTAGAAAAGATGGGCAGACAAATATGACTATTAAGACTTAAATGTAATGCGTAGCTGCAACTGTCTACCATCAATGTTGTGTTACAGAACAGGAAAGGAGTGAACGAAGCTAGCAAATATACAGTAAGGACATGTACAAATAAACCCAATCCAAACCCTAATGTTAGTGTTAAGCTGGGCGCACACTTGTCCAATCTTCTTTAGCTCCATCTCCTTACCAGACAGCTTACATAATCCTACAAGAGATTAAGCACACAGATACAGAACCCAATCCATAATACACACTTTTTCAGTTCTTTAGCTAACCTCCAACCTGCATCTGCTGAAAGCATCTGCTGAAACAATTGTGTCTCCATACACACTGTAACGATATCTGTCTCCTCTTTTCTTTCAATCTTCACCAGACTGCCTATCATGCAAACAAAAAGCCAGTGCTGCAATACATTAGAATCAGGAAAAGAATTGGATAAAGCCATTGCAGGAGCAAACACACAAGTAAATTGGTCTGGTCATTGGTGGTTGGATCATCTGATTATAAAGCAGGTTTAAAAATTATTTAAACATACCAGATGACTGGGATCCGGGATTGGATGTTATGAGATACACACTTATCCAGTGATGGTCCAACAGGATGGCCAGAGGACAAATTGGATGCGAATTGGATAAGTCTATACTAAGAAATATAGGAGAGAACCCCTATTCGTCAGCACCACCTGTCAATCAATAAATGTTTGTATACTAGAGAGAGTCATTATAAAGAGACACAACCCTAATTATATTAATGTAATGTAAATAGAACCTCTAATATTTTCACTGTCCCACACGCTGCTCTTAAAAGGGGAAAGCCAATCCCCAATGTGAGGATAAAAAATTTATAATTATTTCTTGCCACTATTGAATAAATTATATTAATATATTTTATCCTATTCCTATCAGCGCTCTTATTTTCCTTTCTTTTTTAAGTCTATACTAAGTATACAATTTCAGCTATCACTGTATCATTGTATGTATGTCTAAACTCCTTATGATGATGATATCTGAGACAGTAGAAAAACAGAAACCACAACATTAAAGGATTTTTCTTAGAAGAAAGTGAAACATTTAGAATTTTGCATTTCAACAAACATTTATTTCATTTGAATAATTAAGATTTATTTAATAGTTATGTTATTTATGACTATATATTTTGTACATTGACAATTATCAGGGAATTATTACTCAATGAATCACCAGTATTTGGATTATACAGAACGGTGGAACAAACAGTGGACAAATCAATGGATGACTGGGAAACGGAACTCAAAACCATGTTGATTGCAGGGGAGTCATATTTCATCTGTTGCAAACAGTATTAGAGTTGGGAGGTGATGTTTCCTGGCCAAGTCTAAATAATAGTGGGCCAGATCCAGGGCTATGTGTCCATTTCATACTTACTATGCACTCCCTTTGGTTGAACGTAGTTTAGCCGTGTTACGCTTTCCAAACGCTACCTTAACTTTTCCAAGCGTAACTCCTGATGGCGGAAATGGCTGAATGTCCCG
This sequence comes from Limnodynastes dumerilii, assembly GCA_011038615.1. Classification (NCBI taxonomy): domain Eukaryota; kingdom Metazoa; phylum Chordata; class Amphibia; order Anura; family Limnodynastidae; genus Limnodynastes; species Limnodynastes dumerilii. Next base: position 505,990 of record WWET01000193.1, on the reverse strand, counting down.
CCTCTGAAGCGTAATTACGGGTGTCGTATGGCTGGCACGCCCCTTTGTACGTAGTTACGAGGTTGATAAGTCTCTGGCCCTTATGCTCTGAGTTACGTGGTGTAATATCTGCACACGCAGGCGCCTAAGTACTAATGGGTGCTTTTCCGCTAGCGGCTAGTGTAAATATACGCACATACATAGTTCTGGATCTACCCCAGTGTGATAGTAAAGCTGGTCAGTATCTGTGTGCAGTAAGCAATTCAAAGATATATCCCTGCATGCAAAGAATACAATTACCTTGACTCCCCCTGCAATCATGGTTCAGCCCAGGAGTAACTAATTTCAAGCACTTACTTAAGTCTGGAACCAGCCAAATGTGTATCAGTACTGTAGCCATCTGGGATCCTTTTCAAACAACCTTGAAGAAGCTCCCATTTATGTTTAACACTTACTGACTGGATTTTCCTTCACTCTTTAGCACAAAGCCATCCATATGATCTCTATTTGGTGTAGATTAGTTGACTATGGCAGTCATGTGATGCAGCATGTGATGCTTCCCCCCTTGGAATAAGCATTTTAGACTAACCAGGACAACCAGACTACAGATCAGCCACACAGCTCCATTTCCGGAGTATCCACCTGATGATCATCCTGGGCCTTTGCTTCATTACTCATTGATTTGGACTTACCGTCTTACCCCCTATTCCTTTAAAAATGGAAAGAAGTTTTATGGTTATTTTCAAGGAATGGACATTTTAACATTTTAATACATTTTAATAATTTATCATTTGAAGTTTTCTACTGTTGATTCACTCTGTGGACACAAATATTCTGTGATGCATGAAGTCAGATTTGGGAGAAAAATTGAATAAAACTATTACAGAAGCATACACAATTGTAAATAATAATGAATTATTAATAATAATAATAATAATAATAATAATAAATAAACAATAATAATAATAATAAATGTAGAAATAAATTGAGAAATAAGAATGCAGATTGCGTATATGCGGTCTAAAAGACCGCATATACGCATGAAATTTTCATCTGCATATCATCCACAAACTAATGGCCAAACCGAACGGGTAAACAAAGATCTTGAGGCTTTTCGTTGCCTGTACATGTGTTCTTCCCTAAATGATTGGTGTTCGCATTTACCATGGGCAGAATTTTCTCCCAATAACCACTTCTACGAGTATACCACTTCAACACCCTTTTTCATTGTATATGGTCAAAATCCTTGTGTACCTAAATTTTATGAATTACCAGCATCTTCTGTTCCAGCAGTAAGTGACACTCTTACTGCTGGAACAGTAGATAGAAAGAAACGCTACGCAGATTACGTACAATAGCTACTACGCATGCGCAGTAGCTACTGTTTATTGAACTACGTCTGTCTATGGAAGACGGACGTAGTTCTGGATCCGGCCCAATGTTTCTAGCAGTCGTGTGAGTGTACATACTTATCCAATGTCTGACAAATAGCACGGTTGGAGGTTGGATTGGATGCAAATTTATTGACAAGACAATTTATTGAACACGCTATATCAGAAAAGCGTACCAGATAAAATCTTTCAGTTAGGCATATCATAAAATAAGACCGAGGTACATCAGCCTCTAGGCCCGGGTCTAGCGTCCCAGATATCCAGCAGAGGGCTCGTTCCAAGCGGGCCGTGGATGTAATCAGAGTACACATGCAGCAAAACTCAGCAGTCAGTGGCTCCACCCCACTCTATATATATATATACACATAAGACTTCTTTGTTTTGGTGGTCCTAACTCTAATACTGTCAGAGTCCCAACTTTAAGTCATATATCAGGTATTTTTTATTTGAGACATAGTTCTTCTTACGTACATTGTTTTAAGAATTTAGATACTACACATGCATAGTAGCTTATTAACGCTATCTACGTACCATTTCTGGTACGCAATCTATGTACGGAAATGGTACGTAGATAGTAAATAAGCTATGCATTGGTAGTAGCTCAATTCTTAAAATAACGTACATAAGACGAAAACTACGTAACTGAATCCGGACCATAGCCTTTGTTTCTGCAAATCTTAGCATTGTGCTATAAATCTTGAGCATAAAATAATCTCTGTATTTCTTTGATATTATTACACTTTGTCCAATTGCCTTCAACATGATTTTAATAGTGTAGTGTTTGATATTCAGCCATCCCCATAGTTGTACATCATTATTCATTGTCAGAGCAAGACGCTAACTAACCTCAACACATTTGAGATTTCTAAGAGGTGTCGTATACACATGACAAACCTTGGGAAAAAAAAGTCTTCAAATGAATGCTTATTCGGACACCTGCTACTATAAAAAAAATCCCATTGGTGCTGTAGTTATAGATTGGTTTTCTTTAATAAGAAAAAAATACGAAATTCAATCTGCCATCATTGTTATAGAGGGTCCAAAGATTGGCGCACCATCTCAGTTGTCAAGGTACAGATTGTCTGATGGAGGTTAGAGAAACCAATAAGTTATGAGCTGCAGTGCAGTCTTCTGTAAACAGATCTGACAGTCCTTTATGTGTTCTTTCTGCTTTTAAATGGCATTGTGAAAATGTGTTGTTAATCAATCATGTCTAAGAAAGCTGAAATAATTAAGTAAATCACCCTTTACAACGATATAACATGTTCACACAAAATTTAATGCGCTTATATTAGGTTTAAAAACCTTAAGAATGATATATAGTGAAGCCTTTCAGCTATACTACTACATTGCCTTTGATAAATGCCTATACGCTGACTTATTGTACCTATGTCACGATATTTCTGTAAATGGAAACCTAAAGTGGTTTCTTATGTCCTTGAAATGTGTATTTCATTCTGTATTCCCATGATGCAATGCTCTGGTATGTCAAATGTCACATTCTGCATCAGTGTGTGAGTGTGCCCTGACATACAGATAGAGTATATATTTTTGTCTTTAATTAAAACTGTGCACTCACACTAACCTCCATATTTATGCCTAAGGATAACCAATTTATATAAACTCTACCAAAAATGGAAAAAAATAAAAAATGATTAAAATGGGATTATTTGCCGTTTATATTAGAAAATCGTTTCTATCATGTGCCATTTAGGTTGTGTTCCAGGGGCGTTACAATATTTTTTATTGGAGGGGGGGTAAGAATTTAGCCCTCCCCTTGGCGCCCCTCTCTCCTCTTTGGGCCTAATTCAATTAAGCGCAAAGTGTTTTCCGCATATTTTGCTAATTTGCATACATTTTTTCGTGCATATTTTTTAGTCCAGATTCAATTCCGCTTTTTTCCACGTATTTTTTTTTGTATATCGTGTGTATTTTTTGCTTCTATTGAAATGCATTGCAAGTGCGAATTTTTGCTATTCAATTGCTTTACAATTGCTTTACACGCGTTAAAATTCCTGAGTTATTTTTACATTATGGGCATCATTTTTTGCGCACCTCATCAGGGTGCGTATTATGACATGTGAGGGTGAAATTCATGACAACTTTAAAATGTACAGCTCCTCTATGCTCCTGATCACCTCCCGGCACAGTGGCAACAGAAATGTGATACTCCCCATAAATCTGTGCAGCCTGCAACTCAAATAAATGGAAGCAGAGTGAATAAAGAAATTGTTGGTGGTAGGATTTTGATGGTTACACAATGCCACAGAAGAATTCACATTCTTGTTAAATAGCTGTAGGTTAAAAAATAACTATCAAAGTAGGAGAGAACATTGAAAAGTGAAAAATGACGCTGGCAGAAGTTTAAAAAAAAAAAGTTATTTTCTATTATTCTCTTCTACAATAATATGTAATGACTTAGTTGCTGCAGTCTATTTTTGACATTCAAGTGCAGAAGGTCCTAAAGAGATTATAACAGACATAAAAAGGTACAGTGACGGCAGGGCTGGTTATGGGAAGTGATTGTGCTGACATTTGTTATTGCATGGGTGACAGTCTATAAAGATACAGAAAATAACTAGGTGTCATGAGAGACACGCGCGTATTTTCTAAGGGGAGGGAAGCACAAACATGAGCGCTAACAAATAAACTCATGGTCCAATTAAGGCGCGTTGGAGGCAGGTGGACAATTCTAGTTGAATTGTGCTTATTTTTCAGGCGAAGGGTGCGTATTTTATACGCGCGTATTTAAAAAAAATATACACTCAATTGAATTAGGACCTTTGTGTCCTCCTTCCCATTTGCAATCTCACCCTGCTGAAGCTTCTTTTCCTCTCCTCTGCATCACGCTCTCAGCGCTCTTTTTAAGTCTCAAAAGTTGAAAACACTGCACAAGCATTGGGACTTCACCTTCGGGACTTCCGAGAGAGACGTCGGACAGGTGAGTTTAGAAGTCTTCCTTTCATTCTTTTTTGTTTAATTTAATTTAATTTTTTTTATTTTTTTATTCAGTAGTCTTTTACTAGCTTTTAAGACATACAACAAGAAAGAGTACAAGACATAAACACAACACATAAACCAACATCCCATTGGCTCTCCCCGCCTCTGTGTAGTAACTCCAGCGTCCAGACTATCGTCGTACAAAACGCACGCCCCTTGGGCGAAAAATACGCTGAAAATACGCTCGCTGTACGCTCATGTCCTTCGGACGCCCGGAAGTTTTCATACTGCACATGTGCAGTACGGTTTTTTGCCCGTTTTTACGCTCACGATCGGCGTATGATCGCTTGCGGCCGTAGGTCTGGATCAGGCCCTTTGTCACTGAATGACACTGACGTGATCTTGGGGCCACACCATCGTCACTCAGATGGGAGTTACTTTATGCAATCCTCTGCCGGCACCCCCTGTGGCGTCCCCTTCATATTGGGGGGGTGAAACGTTCGCCTATGGTGTGTTCTCATGATTAGTGCCAATTACATAGAACTCTTCATGTTGCACTAGTTTATTGTGATTTGCCAGTTTAGTGGCTGTTCTAGAGTTTGAGAGTAAAGCTGGGCACACATCTATACCATCATCAAGCCAATCATACCATTTACAAAGTGCGTATGCTCCCACAATCATGAATTGTATCAATAAAATAGGTTACATCTGTTGATTTGGTTTTATAAACTACCTAAAAATAATGATCTGTGATGGTTCAATGTCAGATGAATGTGGGTAGGGTGTACGCAGTTACTGTTCAACTCTTCTGGCAGGCTGCTAAGCGGCATAGGCAGATATCTGTACAGTGTGTACAAAGTCACAGTTATTATTAGCAGATTACGATCTCAGGAGAGATGATGATAGAGAGATGATTATCACAGATCTGTTGTTAAATTGGTATAGTGCGTACACGTGAATTGACATGTTCATCAGGACAGTTATCAGCAACATTGTAAGAGCCATCACAGCTTAACTCTAAAAGCCTTAACTCTAAAAATTGATGCAAGCTTGAGATATATAAACATATTTTTCAGAGTGAAAAAGAAAACCTAAATTTTGCTTATTGAAAAAAAATTCTGAAAAGCATTAATTTCAAACTTTTTTAATTAACAAAATGCAATCGCTCAACTCTATTTTTGTGTTCACCATTTAAATGTGTATCCCCCTGGTTCAACATGGTTTTATCCAAGGTTTACATCTGTGCACTGCACCCCAATGCCTCCCAATATGTAATTGGGCCGGATCCAGAACTATGTCTGTCTTTTAGACCGCATATACGCAATCTACGTATCGAAACGATACGCAGATTACGTACAATAGCTACTACACATGTGCAGTAGCTATTGTTCATTGAATTACGGCCGTCTATGGAAGACAGACATAGTTCTGGATCCGGCCCATTATTAGTAATATCTCTTGGTTGGTTTTATGACAAAAGTCACAAGATTAAAACAAATTTTCAGACTAATTTTTATAGACTGTAATGCCATTACATTTTCTAAGTAACAGACGTGCACTTTCAATAGATTGTGTCCTCAGTATTAGCTGACATTTTAAAGCCTTTTAAAACCCTGATAGTGTATTTTATAATGCCAATGAAGATGAGATCTGAAATTATCTAAACTTTGAGATTTATCTGTAATATAACAGGTGTGTGTGTGTGTGTGTGTGTGTGTGTGTGTGTGTGTGTTATATTTGAGCGTTTTGCAAGGCGTCTTCCCCACCCAACATCATCTGCCTAATGTGTGATTAGCTGCTATATTATATCAGGTGTGTGTGTGTGTGTGTGTGTGTGTGTGTGTGTGTGTGTGTGTGTGTATGGTGTGTGTATGGTGTGTGTGTGTGTAAATACAGACTGTTTTTCCATGTAGCGCGCAAATACCAGAAAGATTTATGTATTATATTTGAGCGTTTTGCAAGGCGTCTTGCCCCACCCAACATCATCTGCCTAATGTGTGATTAGCTGCTATTTCTATTTCTCTCCTAACTCCTGGCAAGGAGGCTGGAAGGGCTGCAGATAGGGTGGGGAAATCTCATGTACAGCGAGTCCACACAGAATGGTGACCATGCACAGAGGATGTGGCTGTAGAATAGCCCCCTAGACCAGGGGTTCTCAACCAGTGGTACTTGTATCACTGGTGGTATGTAGACCACTGTCTGGTGTTACGTGGTGCGACTGGGCAAAGTTCTAAGGAGGTAGCAGCCATACTTGTATTTGTAGATTTATATTTACTTATGTGACAACAGATCACATACTAATAAAACTATGTTAGGGGCTGAATGGCATAGATAGAGAATCCATTGCAAAAATATGTAACGAAAATAAAGAAGATAATAATATTATATATATATATATTTTGAGCGAGAGTTTTGTAGCATAAAACTTCACAGAAACTTCAGGGATTAGGGTACAACTGGCCTCAGCCAGTTTTATTTGGTAAAGAAAAGCAAACAAAAAATGCAAAATAAACACCTAGGCCGTCTGGCCCTATCTAAACATAAGTCACACCTGACTGACAAAATAATAACGGTTTGTACCATCAGGGCTCACAGAGACTGCAGGTTCTCCTCTACACACACTGCCTGTGTGTCTTTCCTGGACAATGAGAGAGAGTGAGCGAGGCTGCTCAGGTTAGCCAGCCTTTTCCCTCAGGCTGACAGGTGTCAGCCTTTAATCAGCCTGCTAACAGCCAGGCAGCCCAAAAGACCCGGACTGGGCCTAATGGATGGTGGACCCTCCCACTCTTCCTACCATCCACCCCAGGGACCCAAATCCAGCTTTTCCTAAAGCTGGTAGCTTGTTGTGAAGTGTTTCCCAACACACACACACATATATATATATATATATTTCCAAGATGGAGGTTGCTCAAATCAATCTATAAGGTAATTATACAGCAGGTGCACAAAGCAAGGGGAGTTTGCACTCTAGCCCTCACACACTGGATCTCCAGGCCTCTGACTGCAGCGAGTGCATAAGAATGAATGTCAGGGACTGATAGCATGTTATATAATGTCCACTGTTTCTGATGTAAGTTATACAATGCTCCCCCTGAGCTTGGCACTCCCCCCCATCCCCAACCTCCACCTCTCTGATTCACCTGACATTGGGACCCTTTATCTGCAATCACAAGGATTCATTCCATAATATATTTCAATAAGGTGCTATATGCTATATGAAAGGGTATTATATGCATTTTTGGTTTGCATAGAATAACGTTTTGAAAGAAGTTTTAACTATATCTATCTACTGGTAATAAAGATTATAATGGAATATGGAGTCACAGAACAATGCTTTTAAATGAAGCTGTGATTTCATAAAGGCACTGGCTGAATTTACTATGTCATGCTTCACCTCCTGCTTCTATTAAATGTAGCTTTATTCAGCCTCTGTTCATATGCCAGCTATAAAATCCACTTTTACATTGCAGATGGGTAATTCTTCATGACGAGCTGCAGGAAGCCGTTCACATGGATATTACCGGTATTGTCTTATTATTTCATCTTTTCCATCATTCCTTATCTTTTTTTTTTTTTGCAGTAACCACTGAAGGTTCTATTCAGGAAGGAGAGCAACAATATGAAGAAAACAGCTGTACGTTTCTTTCTCTTCTTTGTCTCTCTCTTCTTTCTTGCCACGGTACTGGATAACCTTGATTCTCATTCACTGTCTTATTACATGGTGTCGTAATTGGATGACCAGCCTTTGCTTGGAAGGGGATAACATCTTAGAGTACTGGTAGTGTTCCCGCCCCTTTCTATTTTGGAGGCGTGGCTAGGCCAACTAAAGGATGCTGCAAGTTGTTCTATTGCTAGAATATGTGCACATGCTGCATCCTGGGCCACCACCATCAAGGGGTCAGCTGGGACTATTGTCCTGGACCTGGAGACAGGTGAGGCCGCCAATACTTGTATCCTACCGCCAATACTTGCTGCTGAGAGCTGCACATTAGCGAACCAATGCACAAGGAAAGCCTTCTCTGTACCTCGACTCGTTGTTAATGCAGGTCCATAGAGCTCCACCCCCAATGCAATGTCACCTATGACATTACATAGGGGCGGAGTGCCGCGGATGTGTCTTGTGACCCAACATTTCTTTTAGCGGCCCTGGCTGTATCTATATAGAATCAGCTGTACCTTAACCTCTTTCCTAATTGTCTATGTGTGTGACCCTCCACCATCAATCTGCATTGTCAAACTATCGGGAGACAGACTGATAGACAAGCAATAAGCACCAAGGTCTGGATTCACAGTTACGTAGTTTTCGTCTTACGTACGTTGTTTTAAGAATTGAGCTACCACGCATGAGTAGTCGCTTATTTACGCTATCTACGTTCCATTTCTGTACGTAGATTGCGTAAGCATGTCTGTGTAAATGTGCAAAATGAACAGCAATTAGTTTATCTTGGTGAGTGATCCGATATGGACCAGTTGAGGTCTCATGTTGATTTAAAAAAGTGAAATCATTGAAATTTACTGTGTTCTATCAACATTATGGTTCATTATATTTACAGAGTTCAGTCCTTGTCTGATTAGGACAGGAGAGGCCATAACTCTGGGCCATAATTCTGAACTCTTACAGCCCTCCTGGCAGGGGGGGAACTAAAGAAATACGATTGTTCATGCCTTGCAGAGGAATAGCGATCGATCCCTGGAGCACCAAACACAGTGCTCTGAAAGGTAAGACTTCCTTACTCCCTTACCCTAACCCTAAGTCACCCCCACCCCCACAGCCTAACCCTAAGTCCTCAGAGAGGGTTACTCACCTCTGCAGTGGTCTGGTTCGGTGGTCCCTATTTCGCAATCTGTAACAACGCAGCGGGTACTTGCAGCGCCCCTGACGTAGACATGACCTGCAGTAGGTGCAAAGTCACCTTAGTTGCTTCTGCATTCTGACCAGGATCAGGGGCACTTGCCTAGGCCACGTCCTTACTGTACATTGTGTTACGCGCCGCATGGCGCCCGCGGCGTGTAACGGTGCTCCCCCGCTGTCCGCATCTCCCGTCTATTCTTTACCTCATCTGACGGCTGCGGGCAGCGCGTAACTAAAGAAATACGATTGTTCATGCCTTGCAGAGGAATAGCGATCGATCCCTGGAGCACCAAACACAGTGCTCTGAAAGGTAAGACTTCCTTACTCCCTTACCCTAACCCTAAGTCACCCCCACCCCCACAGCCTAACCCTAAGTCCTCAGAGAGGGTTACTCACCTCTCCAGTGGTCTGGTTTGGCGGTCCCTATTTCGCAATCTGTAACAACGCAGCGGGTACTTGCAGCGCCCCCTGACGTAGACATGACCTGCAGTAGGTGCAAAGTCACCTTAGTTGCGTCTGCATTCTGACCAGGATCAGGGGCACTTGCCTAGGCCATGTCCTTACTGTACATTGACTATGGGCGAGATCCAGACCCCTGCATGCACTACGTGGGTGCGGGGGTCTGTAGTTACGCAGCGTAGAGGGTAATGCACGCCCCGTCACTTCCATCTAACAATAGTAATTATGGACAGTTTCGTGTGAAGAAGGCTACCTTCATTTTTACGACTTGATCAAGTCGTAACGGTGCTTTCCCGCCCCCAGCCCCTCATTTAAATACCGGAGATAAGGCGTAAATGAAGGGTCTGCTCCTTCACCGTACCTTCAGACCTACGTAACTTAGGACCGGATTCACATTTAATAATGCTAGGTAACTTACACAAGCAAGGTGCGTAAGTGACCTGACTTAACTGGAGTGTGCATGCGCCCCCCAGATGTTACGCCAGGGTTACTATGGTAACCCTAGCATAGAAACAATCGGACGGAACTTAGAGCGGGTTGGGGGAAGCATGTTAAGTGTACAGTGTGGGAGGGGGCTCCCACACTGTAGCGGATCAGCGGTCGTACGGACCACTGATCCGCACGCTACATTTAAGGCAGGCTTAAGCTGCCGTAAAGCCCACACGTGAGAGGGGAGTGACAGGGGCTCGCGGAAAATGTGCAGGGGTCTGAATCCGGTCCTTAGTAGTAGTCTGAAGGTACGCTAGTTGAACATCTGGCGTGTGCATCCACCAAATTTCGTAGACAGGAGACTTACACAATTGGCTAGCGTAAGTCCCCTGTCATACTTACTTCCGATCTGGCCCTATGTCCCTCCACCAATGCCCTCCCTCAACATGCCCCTCAGAACGCAAGCCGTGGACGCCAGGTTTGCGCTATGATCTGTATGGGAATTGCTTGCGTTTTCCTCAGTCCTGAGCATGCGCAGAATGCAAATCACGCAGAGAAACGTCACGTCAGCCGCTGTACGCTCAGATCTGGACCAGGGCCGCTGTGTGCACAGCAGGCCGCCAAATGCTTTTGAGGCACTTTACTTCACTGTAGAAAAAAATCAGTGAAGGGCAGGCGACATTTTTGCCTGTGTGGCAAGTCCAGCTAAGTAACCAATGATATGTGGCCTTGGCCCCTGTATAACAGTAAATTCATGCTAAAGGGCTTTTCATCCAGTTTCAATGTGATTTCACACATCAAACTGCTAAAGATGAAAAACAGATCTCTAGAACACGATTCACAGCTCCACTTTGACTGTGACTGTTGTATATTTGATTCCAGTTGGACAGTGTGCATTATTTCTATTCAGTCAATTGATGATATCAACATAAAACATGAAAGTACATTAAAATGGCACATACATCTACAATTTATTGTTCTTTCATGTTTTATAGACTCTGTACATAAGCTGAGATAGCAATACCAAAGTTAAAGTAAAAGAGAATTTAGCATTTTAGACCGGGTATGATTCTATCCATGAGTGTGCCCTAGGTAAAAGCCAAAGGCGTGTTTGGAAAAGTGGAGATGTTGCCCATAGCAAACAATCAGATTCTAGCTGACATTCTATAGTATGTAATAGAAAAGTGAAAGCTAGAATCTGATTGGTTGCCATGGGCAACATCTCTACTTTACCAAACCCGCAGCTTAGTAAACCCCTGGGCTGAAGCCATCCATGAGTGTGCCCTAGGATAAAGCCAAAGCCCCAAGACACGCAGCCACAGAAATACAGGAGGACGCTTCATGTGCAGGACTTCAGATAAACGATCACATCATAGTCAGGAGCCCAGGCAGATTCTGCAGATGATGCTACATTCAGCTTGTCACAGATAATTAGAGGGCTTGGTTATTGTCCCACTGTAACGTGTAATTACATTTTCCTTTAGTTTCTCAGAGAACAGCTTTAGTTATTTCTCCTCCTAGTTACATTCAGAGCAGAGCAGACAGCCTTGGAATGCAGATGACCGTACTGTGAGCAGAGTTTAAACGTGAAGCTGTAACAAGCTGGGGACGTGTAATTAGTGAAGGGATGAACACAGTGAATGCTAAACACAGCAGCAGATGATCATTCAATGTCATCATCTTTATGTGATTATTACGCGATTACCCCCAGAGATATCTATCAGAATACCTAAATACTGGCCCAAATAATGAGGCTTGCTGTCACTGTGCACACTTCACTGGATGGATCTTGGTGTGTTCAACCCGAGCTGGGTCATGTGATGTGACCAGAATCTACCATAGACCAAGAAATTAGTAGATCCATTGGTAGAAGTGTCTAAGGAGCGGATCCACTTGATATAGGCTGGTGATTCTTGACACTGCAGAGAGAGACAGGTTGTGCTCATTAGTTGAAGAGGTTTAGTATTACAGTTTGTAGTATAGGCAAAGATTTTAAAAGACCACCGATCCAGGCTTCTGATCTGTCACCATTTTAATTGCAAACAGATCAGAGATTTTAAACTATGGATCTTGCTGTCACAATAACGGTACTTTTAACTGCACCCTATGTCTTTTTTTTACCTTTGCCGATCACATAACCTTCTCTTAGTTCCCTGCACTTCCTGGTATTCACTGTCTACTGCAGTCATTATCCTACACCATACCCTCCAACATGACCGATTTCATTAAGTACAAAAAACTCTGTTCCTCAGTTTCTAACTGTCAGTTACTATGGTAACCTCCTTTGCTAAGAGGTAAATAGTTTTTTAAATATCAGTTCATTTATTTAAACCAGGGGAGTGACAGTTGGAAGCTCAGGAGCGGATTAAATTCTACCTAATGGAATGGGTCATGTTGGAGGGTCTGCCACAGGTGTGAATCGTTCCTTTGCTGAAGCTCACTCATCAGTTGCTCTATTTAAGTCTGATTGCATCCTCAAATCCTCTAATGTGTTCTGGCTCCCTGGTTCCAGGTCCTGCCTCTAGTCCTTGGTTCCTGTTATTCGGTCCTCGGTTCCTGTATTCCATTGTGTCTGGTTTCTACCTGTGTCTCCGGTGACTGCATTTCCAGTGTCCACTGCTCGCCGCAGTATTCAGTCTCAGTAGCCACTCCTACGCTACCACCTGCTACCCTCAGATCCTATCCACCATCTTGGTGTCTGTGCGCTTGTTCAGAGGGCCGCGACCTGCCGCTAGTCTGCAGCCAATACCATCCCCACATTAAAGGGCTCTGGTGAACTCTATGCCATTGGTCCGACATGGTCCATTTACAGACCCTCACTGAGTCACCTTTGCATGTATTTAGCGGGCTCAGATCCCCACCTATGCTGTGTTTGGAGTTCTGATTATGTTTGGATAGTGGCATACAATGCCTGGTAGTTACCGCTATCTCCTCACCGCCCTGTATCCATCCTAATGGGATCCTCCCACCACTGGTCACATCACGGAGAAATTCTGTGCAGTGCGTTTTTGGATTGAATTTGGGCAGATTGGTTTGTGCCATACACTACATCAGACAAAGCCAACCTGTGGCTCTCCAGGTGTGCTAAAACTATGAGTCCCAGCATGCTTTGTCAGGAATCACCTATGTCTATTTAGGCAAAGCATGATGGGACTTGTAGTTTCACAACACCTGGAGAGAGAGCCAATAGGTTGGCCAGGACATCACAATCATGCCACTAATGGTATAATAAATGTGTGTGTTTATTACATGACTGCTGGTCATTGGCATAACAAAATACTAGCAAATCATATTAATAACTAATAAATCATTAAGTAGAGGGGGGTTTGCAACTCTGGATAGGTCGTACTGAAAATGGGCATGTTTATGTGTATAGGCAGATAGGCTGAGATGTGCAATGCAGCAGCCTAGACAATGGCATGCTTCAAAGTTTATTTTTTTTTGTGTAATTGGTAAATATTACAATAAAGACATTTAAAAAAAATATATATTCAAAAGGGAAGTCTTAAAAATGAATATCTATGGGCCATATTCAGACCCCCAAGCGTTTTGCATATGCACAGAGGTCCGGTAGTCGTGCGGATCAGTAGTCCGTATAACCACGGATCTGCACAGAGTTCTTAAAAGCAGCCCACACTGTAAAATTGACATGTTCCCCCCATCCACCTTACAGAGGCCATGCGGGCAGAGGGGAGGGACCGCCCTGTCAAAGGGAAGTTCTGTACACCTGGAGATACGCACCGTAACATTTGGGCTAAACCATGTTGATTGCAGGGGAATCATATTTCATCTGTTGCAAACAGTATTAGAGTTGAGGGGTGATGTTTCCTATCACAAGTCTAAATAACCGTGTGATAGTAAAGCTGGTCAGTATCTGTGTGCAGTAAGCAATTCAAAGATTTATCCCGTGCAGTAAGCAATTCAAAGATATATCCCTGCATGCAAAGAATACAATTAACTTGACTCCCCCTGAAATCAACATGGTTTAGCCCAAGAATAACTCATTTCAAGCACTTACTTAAGTCTGGATCCAGCCCTTTATTCTTAATTTACACGGTTTATTAGGGCTGTGATCTAACTAAGAATAGGGCCTTTCATTGATTATAATCTCCTCCATCTTACATTTACACCAGTAATAAGCGGCTGCAGAGTTTTAGGTGGAAGGGAAAACACGATTCCTGTGGCGCTCACAGCTGCACTAAACCACTCACTTTCTCATTTTAATCATGGTTGCCGACTTTTTAGAGCTTTCCTTAGGGTTCTCCCATGGATTTCTGCAAGGGGGCGGTGCTTAATGACGCAATTTATGCAAATCGTGTCATTAAGCCCCACCCCTATCAATCACTAGTAATCTCCAGCGTTTCAGGGGATGGACGGGGCATGATGACATCATCCCCCCGCACATCCCCAGTAACGCTAGGGATTACAGTAATAATTGATGGCTGGTGGGGCTTGCGGAAGCTTTGTCGGCTCTCCCGGGATACCTGGAGACCTGCCCAAATTTCGTGAGTCTCCAGGATATTCCGGGAGAGTCGGCAACCCTGATTTTAATACAGTGGAACATCTCATTCCACCTGCGCAGAGCACTCAGGAGTGGACACAGGGCGATCAGTCTCTACTGTCCGTGTGCTGGCTCCCATTGCGCACTTGCACAGTAATAACAATCGCTGCGCTTCCACCTTAAAAAAATAATCGTGTTGATTAATTTTGAAACTTCTATATAAAAAACAACATATATTTATTAGGTGCTACTGAATTTGTTTTCTGTTCTACTACATAATTATTGTCAATCTGGTTGGACTGAAAGTGCATGGCTGTATGTGTGAATTTTATAATATTTTCATTTTTCCAATTAATGACTGAAGGATCTTGGCATATGCTAATTCCAGTGCTTAAAACACAAATATTAAATCTGCAGCAGTGATGCATTTAACAGCTTGACATGATGGCATCTTAACTGCATCTCATTTAAATGTCTAAACTTCTATCATTTTTCCTTCATAAACCTCTTTATATAGATTGAAAATATCTTGATGGTAGGCGTATTCTAGATAAAGTCTGCTTTTTTTTTTGTTAGGAATTAGCCAAAAATGTCATGCAAACTGAAGTGGAATGGTACAAACATCTGACGTAACAACTGTTTATATATACAGTATGCTGAATGAGGTGTCCAGTACACCTGCAGTACCACTGTAGTTGCCAATAGGTGGCGGCGCTCCCACACAACACAGTCAAATACGAATATATGTTATTTCTCTTTCTTTTGGTGGCTATTGTGACTGAACGTTAGCATGGGAGCTGTGTCACCCATATCTATAATGGGTGCAGGGTGTGCAGTGCACACGGGCCCCTCAGAACAGGGGGCCCTGTGGCATGCATCCTGTATCCTGGGTTGGCAGGGGAAGGGGGGCCATTCAGCATCTATTTCTTTCCTCTAAGATCTTCCAGAGGGAAGAAATAGATACCAAATGAGTCTTTCTTCCACTGCAGTGGGACTGTTACGATCCATGGGCCAAAAAGGGGATGGGGTCTAACGGCGCTGTAAGTCCCACCCCTTTTCAGTCTGCGAATTGGGACAGACAGTCCTGTCTCAGGTAGAGGGGGGGTGCAAATCCTGCACAAGGGCCTCCTCACGTCTTAAAACGGCCCTCTATTGATGTCCATGTCAATAATCCACTGCCCAGTAACACTCCAAAAATGGAACTGATAAATATATATAAATGCAAAAACAAATGAGTGATGACGTACAGCAAAAAGGGTTGAATTAGGCCAATAGGGGGTCTGCAAAAAAATGTCATCGCTCGTGATTCTGCTGTTAGTTTGCCAAATCTAAATAAAATCAGAAATACGTATGACATTTCATGTTTAACAAGGCAACTGTTTAATGAAAAAGTTTTTAAATGTGCCCATTGATACTTATGGCCATCTATATTATGAATGAGTTATTATATTATTATGGGTTATTATATTATTTTACTTTATCTGTAGGTAAAGAGCTAGGGCATGGCCCATCCAGTCTGCCCAGTTGTTGTTTTTTTAAACTATACTGAACCTAGACCCCATTTAACTCCCCCTTCAGTGTAAGATTTGGACTATCCTTATGTTTATCCCAGACATGTTTAAATTGTTCTGCTGTGTTAGTCTCTACCACCTCAGATGGGAGGTTATTGCATTTATCAACAACCTTTTCAGAGAAATAATTTCCTCTAAACCTACCACCCTCCAGTTTATAGGCATGACCTTATGTTCTAAAACATCTCTTCATTGAACAATGCCATCCTCCTGTACCTGGTTACATCACTTGATATAGTTGAAAGCTGCTATTATATGACGTATTAGCAACCAGTAGCCTTTCTATATGTAATAATACTGACTACTGTGTCTCAGTTTCAGTGTTATTCAGGAAGCACGGTGATGTAATAGCCAGGTTCCATGCACTACCAGTCTGACCAGCAGAGGGTGCTATTTCTGTGGTTGCGTGTTGTGGGGCTTTGGCTTTTACCTAGGGCACACTCATGGATAGAATCATACCCGGTCTAAAATGCTAAATTCTCTTTTACTTTAACTTTGGTATTGCTATCTCAGCTTATGTACAGAGTCTATAAAACATGAAAGAACAATAAATTGTAGATGTATGTGCCATTTTAATGTACTTTCATGTTTTATGTTGATATCATCAATTGACTGAATAGAAATAATGCACACTGTCCAACTGGAATCAAATATACAACAGTCACAGTCAAAGTGGAGCTGTGAATCGTGTTCTAGAGATCTGTTTTTCATCTTTAGCAGTTTGATGTGTGAAATCACATTGAAACTGGATGAAAAGCACTTTAGTATGAATTTACTGTTATACAGGGGCCAAGGCCACATTTCAATTGGTTACTTAGCTGGACTTGCCACACAGGCAAAAATGTTGCCTGCCCTTCACTGATTTTTTTTTCTACACTCATGAAATAGTGCGTAAAATAATGACATTTTCATTGTATAATACTGCCACCTAGTGGTCCAATGAGAGAATGTAACATTTTTCAACAAGCAACTAAGTTTTCTTTACAAGCCAGGAGAATTTAGCAATATTTATCCCCCATCACTTCCATACAGAGCCGTTTCAAGACGTCGCGGAGCCCCGTGTAAAATATGTTTTTAGTAGCCCCCCCCATCCAAAAAAAAATTATATGCATGCGTCCAGATATTCATTTGCATATCCTTGCATGTGTGCCCAGCCATCCATTTCTGCCCCTTGCATGTTATTCCAGCCTCAAATTCTGCCCCTTGTACCTGTGTCCAGTCTCCATTTCTGCCCCTTCTATATCCACATCTTTTATAATCATTTATAAACTGACTTACCTTTGCTGTCTTCTCCCTCTTCCTCTGCGATGATCTCAGACTGAATGATGCTGCCCCACAGTGTCATTCACAATCACAGGAGCCCTGTAAGACCAAATCTGTTTCCAAGGCCATCATTGGGGGGGGGGGGCAGCCAGGAGTATTGTCCTTGGCCTGGACAAAGAGGGGACCCAGTAATCCTGGGCTCCCCTCCCTGTCTGTCCGGACACTTGTGGGAAGATATACAGATACTAGTAGGATCCAGCCATATACTCACTGTGTATCGCCATTTCCTACTTGTGCTTGTCCCTGACAGGCTGTACTACAGAGTAGGACTTCCCTGCACATCGGCCCTCTGTAATTCGCTACTGAAGGTCTGTGGCACCTGACCCCTATGTGAAGTCACACATCGTGACGTCCCATGAGGGCGGGGTGTCACGGCACATGTCCCTGGCCTCAAATTTACTGGTGGCGGCCCTGTCTGTTTCCATGAATGACACAACCCCGTTAGGTCTGTGTCGTACAATGAAACAGATATGGTCCTTCGTAGGAGCCCTGTGAAACCAGTAGTTTATGTGAACGACACCGGCCGCATCTGTTATATGAGTTGTCTGTGTGAGCCGCGGTCTTTGTTACTATGGCCTAAGGACAGAATGGCTTAAAGGGGGGTGGCCCCCATTTACGCTAGCCGCTAGCGTAAATTCACACATCAGTACTTACTGCGCATGCACACACCAGATGTTACGCGACGTAAGACATAGCGTAAGGGGCAGTCACGTATCAGTAGCGTATCAACTTACGAAGGGGCGTGCCAGCCATACGCCACTAGTATTTACGCTTCGAAGGCG
The DNA here is from genome assembly GCA_011038615.1 of Limnodynastes dumerilii. Taxonomy (NCBI): domain Eukaryota; kingdom Metazoa; phylum Chordata; class Amphibia; order Anura; family Limnodynastidae; genus Limnodynastes; species Limnodynastes dumerilii. The sequence goes on along the minus strand of WWET01000193.1, from coordinate 487,763 downwards.
GGGCAAGGAATTTAAATTGTACAGTATGGGCGTGCTTAGCAGCGTAGCTACGTGGTTGTGCAGCGTAAAAGTTAAGGTAGGGGATGGAAAGCATAAGGCGCCTAAAATACAAACATGAGAGGGGTGCAACGAGGGGAGCGCATAGAAGGTACGCTAGCGTAAGAAGCGCACTCTTTCGTGTGAATACGGCCTATTATGTCTAATCATTTAAATTAGAGTTGAGCTGGGAAACATCACCTCTCAACTTTAAATTTGCCTTCCATTGCAGTTCAGCATGGTGTGGTCAGGTCTACTCGTGCACCTGTTGATTCACAATTAGTCCCCGTAAGGTTAGGGAACTGTAACATAAAAGGCCAGATCTGGCAGTATTACACCGACAGAAAAAGAAAGGCTTAGGAATTTTTGGGGAAAACACACCTGGAAATTGGCTAATGTTTTTGAAGTATAATCAATATGATTTATATGTCAACATGATTTATTAAGGTTCTTATACAAGTACAGTATTGCTGTTGATTTCAATTTTAAACGGATCATTTCAGATAGCTAAGACGGGAACAAGCCCATAAGAAACCATTCAAATGTTTTGTTTTTTAGATGTCAGTAGCTATTACGGGCTGTACATAGTTGTAAGAAGCCCTTATAGATTAGGAACACTGCTGATTAATGCAATTTCTTATGTTGTGGATGTTGTTTTTATAGCTTTACAATCGAGGCAAGATTGTGCCTCTCTGCCAGCAATGTAATTGGATGGATCCAAGCCAAGTACTTTTACAAGGTGACCAGTTCAACTTTCTTTGTTATGGAGAAAACTCACTGGGACTAACAGAACAAGAAATACTGTAAACGTGCCGCTCAGCAAAACAAAGAACCCCAGGGCTGGGCAGATCTGTAGTAATTAGGCAGATAATAATATAACTGTTCAATATTTCTGCTTATTACTTATTTATACTAATTATTTTCTTTACACAAAATGGAAGTTGCTTGGATCAATTTATAGGTAAATAGGTTATGAACAGTGGCGGAATTAGAGGGTGACGATCGGGGTGATTGCTAGATCCCTAGAGATGTTCTGCATAGTCCATGCAATGCTGGCTGTGGGATTTGTCCGGTGATGGAGGCGGTCGGGGGTGGGGCGAGAGGAGACGAGCTGCAGCTGCTCCCGTTGTCAGGTACAGATGTGTGATATACAGAGGGTGTATGGGGGAGATATACAGGGGGTTATATGATATACAGGGGGTGTTATATGGAGGGGCTGTGTGATACACAGGGGGTGTTATATGGATGGGCTGTGATATATACAGGGGGTTATATACTGAGGGGCTGTGTGATATACAGGGGGTGTTATATGGATGGGCTGTGTGATATACAGGGGTAGTTATATGGCAGACCTGTTTGATATACATGGTGTGTTATATGGAGGGACTGTGTGATTTACAGGGGGTGTTATATGGTGGGGCTGTGTGATATACATGGGGTGTTATATGGAGGGACTGTGTGATATACAGGGGGTGTTATATGGAGGACATATATACAAACACATATACATATATACACACTCCACCCACACACATTTACACACATATAATCAAACACATATACATATATACAAACACATATACATATATACACACTCCACCCACACACATTTACACACATATAATCAAACACATATACATATATACAAACACATATACATATATACACACTCCACCCACACACATTTACACACATATAATCAAACACATATACATATATACAAACACATATACATATATACACACTCCACCCACACACATTTACACACATATAATCAAACACATATACATATATACAAACACATATACATATATACACACTCCACCCACACACATTTACACACATATAATCAAACACATATACATATATACAAACACATATACATATATACACACTCCACCCACACACATTTACACACATATAATCAAACACATATACATATATACAAACACATATACATATATACACACTCCACCCACACACATTTACACACATATAATCAAACACATATACATATATACAAACACATATACATATATACACACTCCACCCACACACATTTACACACATATAATCAAACACATATACATATATACAAACACATATACATATATACACACTCCACCCACACACATTTACACACATATAATCAAACACATATACATATATACAAACACATATACATATATACACACTCCACCCACACACATTTACACACATATAATCAAACACATATACATATATACAAACACATATACATATATACACACTCCACCCACACACATTTACACACATATAATCAAACACATATACATATATACAAACACATATACATATATACACACTCCACCCACACACATTTACACACATATAATCAAACACATATACATATATACAAACACATATACATATATACACACTCCACCCACACACATTTACACACATATAATCAAACACATATACATATATACAAACACATATACATATATACACACTCCACCCACACACATTTACACACATATAATCAAACACATATACATATATACAAACACATATACATATATACACACTCCACCCACACACATTTACACACATATAATCAAACACATATACATATATACAAACACATATACATATATACACACTCCACCCACACACATTTACACACATATAATCAAACACATATACATATATACAAACACATATACATATATACACACTCCACCCACACACATTTACACACATATAATCAAACACATATACATATATACAAACACATATACATATATACACACTCCACCCACACACATTTACACACATATAATCAAACACATATACATATATACAAACACATATACATATATACACACTCCACCCACACACATTTACACACATATAATCAAACACATATACATATATACAAACACATATACATATATACACACTCCACCCACACACATTTACACACATATAATCAAACACATATACATATATACAAACACATATACATATATACACACTCCACCCACACACATTTACACACATATAATCAAACACATATACATATATACAAACACATATACATATATACACACTCCACCCACACACATTTACACACATATAATCAAACACATATACATATATACAAACACATATACATATATACACACTCCACCCACACACATTTACACACATATAATCAAACACATATACATATATACAAACACATATACATATATACACACTCCACCCACACACATTTACACACATATAATCAAACACATATACATATATACAAACACATATACATATATACACACTCCACCCACACACATTTACACACATATAATCAAACACATATACATATATACAAACACATATACATATATACACACTCCACCCACACACATTTACACACATATAATCAAACACATATACATATATACAAACACATATACATATATACACACTCCACCCACACACATTTACACACATATAATCAAACACATATACATATATACAAACACATATACATATATACACACTCCACCCACACACATTTACACACATATAATCAAACACATATACATATATACAAACACATATACATATATACACACTCCACCCACACACATTTACACACATATAATCAAACACATATACATATATACAAACACATATACATATATACACACTCCACCCACACACATTTACACACATATAATCAAACACATATACATATATACAAACACATATACATATATACACACTCCACCCACACACATTTACACACATATAATCAAACACATATACATATATACAAACACATATACATATATACACACTCCACCCACACACATTTACACACATATAATCAAACACATATACATATATACAAACACATATACATATATACACACTCCACCCACACACATTTACACACATATAATCAAACACATATACATATATACAAACACATATACATATATACACACTCCACCCACACACATTTACACACATATAATCAAACACATATACATATATACAAACACATATACATATATACACACTCCACCCACACACATTTACACACATATAATCAAACACATATACATATATACAAACACATATACATATATACACACTCCACCCACACACATTTACACACATATAATCAAACACATATACATATATACAAACACATATACATATATACACACTCCACCCACACACATTTACACACATATAATCAAACACATATACATATATACAAACACATATACATATATACACACTCCACCCACACACATTTACACACATATAATCAAACACATATACATATATACAAACACATATACATATATACACACTCCACCCACACACATTTACACACATATAATCAAACACATATACATATATACAAACACATATACATATATACACACTCCACCCACACACATTTACACACATATAATCAAACACATATACATATATACAAACACATATACATATATACACACTCCACCCACACACATTTACACACATATAATCAAACACATATACATATATACAAACACATATACATATATACACACTCCACCCACACACATTTACACACATATAATCAAACACATATACATATATACAAACACATATACATATATACACACTCCACCCACACACATTTACACACATATAATCAAACACATATACATATATACAAACACATATACATATATACACACTCCACCCACACACATTTACACACATATAATCAAACACATATACATATATACAAACACATATACATATATACACACTCCACCCACACACATTTACACACATATAATCAAACACATATACATATATACAAACACATATACATATATACACACTCCACCCACACACATTTACACACATATAATCAAACACATATACATATATACAAACACATATACATATATACACACTCCACCCACACACATTTACACACATATAATCAAACACATATACATATATACAAACACATATACATATATACACACTCCACCCACACACATTTACACACATATAATCAAACACATATACATATATACAAACACATATACATATATACACACTCCACCCACACACATTTACACACATATAATCAAACACATATACATATATACAAACACATATACATATATACACACTCCACCCACACACATTTACACACATATAATCAAACACATATACATATATACAAACACATATACATATATACACACTCCACCCACACACATTTACACACATATAATCAAACACATATACATATATACAAACACATATACATATATACACACTCCACCCACACACATTTACACACATATAATCAAACACATATACATATATACAAACACATATACATATACACACACACACACACACACATATGTGTATATAAAATAGCAAAGTCCTGTCACTCCTCCTTAATCCAACAAACTTGCTCCAGGTGCTCTTCAAAAGTGATGAATAAAAGCAGATGCATAAGAAGTCACTCAGGAGTCTTGAAAGTATGTGTAGAAAACGTGCCTTGCCGGCTACATTTATTGAAATAAACCGACGTTTCAGTCACAAAACCGTGACTTTCCTCAGAGTTGCAAATACAGAATCATCGTGTGTGTGTGTGTGTGTGTATATATATATATATATATAATATGTATATGTGTTTAGTATGAAGCCATTTTAAATTACTATCTTTGTTACCACTTGACTTACACATGTTGAATTTGTGACTGGCTAGGTACAAACAAATATATAAATTTAATTTGCAGTTCCCCAGCAATGATCCTGAAATGAGAACACTATTTCAGAAGTAGTATTATAACTTCTTTTGCTCATGTACCTACAAATTTATAATATTAATTATTTCCTGCTGTAGATCCATTTGATTACTGAAAAAAGGATTAGAAAGAAAATAGTTTTGGGAGATTTAATATTCGTTTTATTGCTTACAGCCCCTACAAATGACCATACAACACCACAGATAGAAGCAACTTCTCAGCCTTCCGAGCATCTAATGCAAACAACACCTCTGTACAAAGAGCCAATCCAGCCTCCAGAGAAGGTCAATATTGCACAGCCTGTGATAAGCATCAGTGAGAGGGTCCAAGTAAAACCACGCGACAAGAAGGATCTGGGAACATTAGGTGAGTCAACTGTATCATGAAAACTATTATAATGACCTACTCTGCTGTAGCACTATTCTAAATGATAGCCAATTACATTTGCATATTGAACTTGTATTAGGTGAAATATAACATGATCAGCTGGAAGGCAGTTCACACTGAAGATGTGAATCTCATCATAGTGAGCTGTGGCTTATACTGTTGCCTGTACATAGGTGTAGAACCTGTTCATGTCAACATCTTGTAATTTTATTGTATTACATGCATGCTTATTTCTGGGTCCTTTTTTTCAAGGCTTTAAATGGCATTACGTTTAAGAACTTCCACCCCTTAATTTAGTGATCATTACCAAAAGAAATATGTTTAGCCTAAAGTCTTGTTTTTAGAGCCACTGCTGCAGATTGTGTGGCTTATTCAGGGGTAGGTGCAAAAGCCTTGGCTTGCTACATTGCAGAGGAGGCAAATATAAATATTACAAAATTAGAATGGATAGGACTATAAGTAGAAAAATACAATTATTCTGTATGTGTGTGTGTGTTAGGAAGCTACACATTTAGGGGATGATTCAGAGTTGCACATCTACCTGCTTTTTCTGTGCAAGTGTAGACCTGAGCAATACCATGTTGAACTGCAAAGGGATTCAAACTTAAATTGAGGAATCGGAGGTGAGGTGAAGTTTCTCAGCTCAACTCTATTTTATAGAATAAACATGAATAGATACTGAATAGAATAAACTATGCAGCATTTTAATGTGTAAAAGAAACATATTTCAAATGGTTAAGGGGTAGTGGTAGTTTTGGGAATTTGCTATTGGAAAAGGGATTAGTAAATTAAGTGGGAATTGGTTTCTTTTCCTCATGGAATAGGATTAAGTGTTTGCTATGTCCAGTATTTTAGATGGGTAATGTAACATTGGGAGAGGGAAGCTGCTAATTTGGTGATATATTGTGACATAATCTGATGGAGTTGGAGGTTTAGGGATTGTGTTGCAAATTTAGAATTACTTAATTTTGAATAAAACAGTGTATTGTCAATTAATGTAATATCTCATGGTGATGCATAATAGTGTCATTAGTTAATGTAATCTTTCAATTGTATTTCATTATTTTATTTTAATTCTCTGTGAACCTTTGAATTCTATGTAAACCTTTATCCATGACTGTGGTTGAATCAATTACATTTTATTTAAGAAAGAAAGAAAACAGAAAAAGAAAAGAAAAAGCGATGACTATATTCTTGCAGAAAAGTAAAGATTTATTTACTTACCTTCACCTTGTTGTCTGCCTCATTCTGTCAGGTAAATTGCCAGTGTCTACTATAGGTATTTTAGATACCCTTTCCTTAGAATTTTATAATAACTTGGTACCAAGAAACATCATCATATAGGGCCGTATTCAGATCTAATAACAGCAGAACACTTACGCACGTAAGGTGAGTAAGTGTTCTGCCTTCACTGGAGGGCGCATGCACCCTCCAGATGTTACGCTAGGGTTACTATAATAACCCTAGCGTAACAGCAATCGGATGGAACTTAGTTCCGTCCGAGCCCATTTCTGAGGACCGCTGATCCGCACGCCGCAGTTAAGGTAGGCTTATGGCAGCGTAAGCTGCCATAAAGCCCGCACGACAGAGGGGAGTGTCAGGGGGTGTGCACTCCCCTCTGTCTCGTGTCATTTCAGACCCCCGCGCGCACGGAAAGCACGCAAGGGTCTGAATCCGGTCCATAAATTGTAGTTTAGTTAGTGGCCACCGTTAACATCTATTGACAACTTTATCTCAATTACAACAGTAGTTGAGTTGGTTCACGTTTGGGTATTTCTGGTTTATCTTAAGCAGAGGAGGGTTTACCCATTCAAAGCAAATTCAAATATAATTTCAAAAGTTCAAAATTACCTAGCTATTCGGACCATTTCCCACCAACTCCAGGTAGTAAGGTGCAACTGACCTCAGCCAGTTTTATTCAGGAGAGAAAACAAAACAAAAATACAAATTAAACACATTTCCTGTCTGGCACTACCCAAACATAAGTCACACCTGACTACTCTTATAGAAAACGAATAGCAGTTTGCAATACCAGCAATCACAGTGGCTACAGGTTCTCTCACACGCACGGATTGTGCAGTCCTTCCCTGGAGAGTGAGAGAGACTGCTTAGGCTAGCAGGTCTTTTACCTGCAGCTGACAGGTGTCAGCCCTAATCAATCTGGCAGCAGCCAGACAGCCCAAAGACCCGGATTGGGCCTAATGGATGGTGGACCCTCCCTCTATTCCAACCATCCAACCCAGGGACCCTTACCAGCTTTTACCAAAAGCTGGTGAACTTCTGGGAAGTATTTCCCAACACGAGAACACAGACAATTCTCCTGGGGCTTACAACACACAGGCCAGTAACCTGGGAGAAATACCTCCCTTCAATCACAAATCCAGTGACCCTGTCACATATCCCCCTCCCCTGTTTCGACGTGGGGGTCGGAACACTTGTAGCCCTAAAGGAATACACACGAATCAAAGCATCTGCATTGGCCAACTGGGTGCCAGGTCTAAGTTCTACCATAAATTTAAATTCTTGTAGTGCTAAAACCCACCTCGTGATCCGGGCATTTTGGTTTTTATTTGCACACATCCATTTTAACGAGGCATGGTCTATCACCAGCTTAAATTGTCTGCCCAAGAGGTAATAGCTCAATTTGTCTAACGCCTACTTAATTGCCAGTGCTTCCTTTTCCACAATGGCATAGCTCTTCTCATGCTCATTGAGTTTTCTGCTCAGATACACCACAGGATGCTCCTGCCCATCTCGGATTTGGGACAGTATCGCACCTACCCCTACACCCGAAGCATCTGTCTGCACAATTAATTCTTTGGAAAAATATGGCGTTATTAACACTGGCTGCGAACATAACGACTCTTTTAATGCCTTAAAGGATTTCTCTGCTTTAGGGTTCCAGTCTACCATTTTTTACTTTGTTCCCTTGGCGAAGTCTGTCAACGGAGCCCCTGGAATAAACCGGTTGTAATGCGAAGTGATCCCCACAAAGGATTTCACTTGTTTCTTATTGATGGGGCGTGGCCAGTTTTGGATAGCTTCCACTTTATCTAACTGGGGCTTAACCAAACCTCTACCTATGATAAAGCCCAGGTATCTGACCTCTTCCATGGCTAGACAGAACTTCTTTGGGTTAGCTGTGAATCTTGACTTTCGGATTGAGTCCAAGTCTGCTTGAACTCTAACTAAGTGGGAGTCCCAATCAGGGCTGTAAATTATCACATCATCCAAATAAGCAGCTGCATACTGTCTGTGGGGCTTCAAAATTTTATCCATTGTACGCTGAATCATTGCCAGGGCGCCATGTAACCCAAATGTTAACACCTTATATTGAAAGTGGCCTTCTGGCACAGAAAAGGCTGTTTTTTCTTTTGCATCATCTGTTAATGGTATCAGCCAATAGCCTTTTGTCAGATCCAGTGTGGTGAAGTATCTGGCTGCTCCTAGCCTATTAGCTCAATCACACGGGGCATGGGGTAGGCATCGAACTTAGATACCGAATTCAGCTTGCAGAAATTGTTACAGAAGCGTATGCTACCATCAGGTTTTGGGACTAGCACTATAGGGCTGGACCACTTACTGTTAGATTATTCTATAACATTGAGTTCTAACATCTTTATAACCTCTTTGGACACAACCTCCCGCTGAGCTTCCAGTATCCTATACGGTTTTTGGGTAACCTTGACGCCTGGCTCTGTGACAATGGGCCTGATCCAGATCTACGATGTAGCGCTGAGCGTGCGAACGCTCAGCGTTACATCGCTGCCTCCCCCCTGGCACTCCCCCTGTGCGGGCGTATGGCCACTTCCTTACGCCGGCTGAAGGCTACCCTAGCTTCGCCCGGCGTAAGGAAGGGGCCATACGCTCACACAGGAGCGTTAGCCTTTCTATTAGCTCATCCACACGGGGCATGGGGTAGGCATCGAATTTAGATACTAAATTCAGCTTGCGGAAATCGTTACAGAAGTGTATGCTACCATCAGGTTTTGGGACTAGCACTATAGGGCTGGACCACTTACTGTTAGATTCTTTGATAACATTGAGTTCTAACATCTTTTTAACCTCTTTGGATACAATCTCCCGTTGGGCTTCCAGTATCCTATACGGCTTTTGGGTAACCTTGACACCTGGCTCTGTGACAATGTCATGCTTCATTACAGAAGTTCGGCCGGGTAGCTCATACATCTCTGTTTTGCATAAGAAACTCTTTACATTTACCCTTTTTAGTCCCTGAGAGTGTATCTGACACTGTCACCTCAGGAATTAGAGGGGGTCGAGTTATTGGCGGACCAGGTTCAGCTGACTGGGCTAACCTATCCTTCCAGGGCTTTATCAGGTTTACGTGATAAATCTGCTCAGGTTTCCTTTTCCCTGGCTGAAAAACCTTATAGTTAACCTCACTTATTTTTTCCTTGATCTCAAAGGGACCCAGCCATTTGGCCAAAAACTTGCTCTCTACTGTGGGCACCAGAATCAGCACTCTGTCTCCAGGAGCAAATGTGCGTATGCGGGCATTCCTATTATACACCCTTTGTTGAGCAAGTTGGGCCTGTCCCATGTGCTCCTTAACAATGGGCACTATTTAAGCAATTCTGTCTTGCATTTGAGACACATGTACATTTACACTTTTATACGGAGTGAGTTGTTCCTCCCACGTCTCTTTTGCCACATCCAGCAACATTCTGGGGTGTCTCCCATACAACAAATCAAATGGCGAGAACCCTGTGGACGATTGAGGGACTTCTCTAATGGCCAATAACAAATATGGCAGCAGATAATCCCCAGTTTTTATCATCCTTATCAACCACCTTTAGCATACTTTTAAAGGTTTTGTTGAACCTTTCCACTAACTCATCAGTCATGGAAATGATAAATGGATGTTCGGAGCTCAGTGACCTTGAATAACTTACACATTTCTTTCATAATTCTAGACATAAAGGGGGTACCTTGGTCTGTCAGAATTTCTTTTGGGATTCCGACCCTGCTGAAAACATGCACCAGCTCTCTAGCTATAGTTTCCGTGGACGTGTTGCGCAACGGAATGGTTTCCAGATACCGGGTAGCATAATCCATTATTACCAGGATGTATTGGTGCCCCCAAGCAGATTTTAACAAGAGCCCAATAAGATCCATGGCTATCCTGTCAAACGGGACCTCTATGATGGGCATGGGCACTAGTGGGCTCCTGAAATGGGGTCTTTGCGCATGATACTGACACTCAGGGCAGGAAGAACAATATTCTGACACTTGGTAAATACAAATTTGGGTACAGATATCAGGCGCATAACCAATAACACACTAAATGAAATCCCTTTATCTCATCCCGATGTATCAGCGCACACTGTCCTAATATGCATCCATGTCCATATAGCGCATAAAGTTCTCCTTGGGTAAACAGTACTTTTGGACAAATAAAATACAAAGTACATGCAAAGTACAAAGTCACTGTACAGTCTGCAGTGACGCCTGATCGAGGAATCTGCACTCAACGCGACATGGATGGGCGAGTACTATACTTCATGTTAGGGTTAGGGTCTTACTTTTAACCATTGATAACACTTAATGTTGTCATGATAAAGACCGCTGTCAAGTTAATTTTTGTCGAGATTCATACACTGTCAACCTAATGTTGTCTAGTGTATGAATATTGATATAATGACTTTGTATCCCATATACCACCCTCATTTTGATTGGTATAACAATACAGGAGTGCTGTAGCAGTGCAACTCTACCAAATAAAAGTATGGTATATTTGTGTTGTATATAAAAGCAAAACAAGACGTCACATGCCACAGAATTTACAAGATTTATCTAAAATTTTTATTTTTGACCCACAATATATATATATAAAAAAAATGTAGTCCCAAGTCTATTATGTTTTTTAGATAGCATCATAATCCTCATCATCTTCGAGTTTCCGCTTTAGTGGATTGGAGTCATTTCCTGTGTTCTGAGAAGACACCATGTTGGTTGTGATGAGAATATTTTTTGAACCAAAAAATTTTTATTTTTGACCCACAATATATATATATATAAAAAAAATGTAGTCCCAACTCCATTATGTTTTTTAGATAGCATCATAATCCTCATCATCTTCGAGTTTCCGCTTTAGTGGGTTGGAGTCATTTCCTGTGTTCTGGGAAGACACCATGTTGGTTGTGATGAGAATATTTTTTGAACCAATCAGTGAAGGATTGATCAAGACATTCTGAACTGTGGCCGTTGTAGGTGTCGCTAAACATAAAAATAAAATAAGGCACAACATTAAGAGCACAGTAGGGTAAAAAAAAAAAATCAGACTTCCAACTGATATCTTATAACCCTTCAATACATGAAATTCTTCAATTGTATACAAGAATAAAACTGGCCACACACTAGAGCAACCATTGGGCTGCAGTTTCTGTATATTCAGCTCATCATCCAAGAATAGCTAATCATTCAGAATTCCTGACTATTTATCGTTCTAAGGTGACGATGTTGTGAAGTGTGTGGCCATTATCAGGTTTTCAGACTTGTTCCCTCCACCTTGTGGCTCAAGTGCTTTCATTAGTTTATTACTACTATACATACTGGTAATTATGGAGTGAGACAGACAGAGAAACACTGACCAGGAGTGACCCGAGTTTCCACAGCCAATCAGCTAGCTGCACGAACCACCTGACAAGACAGACAGGAGGTCCGTGCAGCCAGTCAGTGCTGAAAATGGCGAAGGTCCATGCAACCAATCAGCTGCAAAAGCCTACGATCAATCTTGGCAGCCCCCCTCCCACCCTCTTCAGCACAGTTTATCAGCCTCAGCAGTAGAGGTGAGTGACTCGGATAAAGGGACCTTTCCCGTTATCGTTCAGTTTATCGGTTACCTCCTGTTGGGACAGATAATCTTTCTAATGTGTGGCCAGCTTTAGTGTTGTAAGACCACACTAATACTTAGTGCACAGCTAGGTGTCTTACTATATCCATAAAAACAGAGATCAATCCAGAAAGAATAAAAGTAAGAAAAGCATTACCAACCTGTTTTAACGGTGGTCTGTGAAGTGGGGATCTGAACTGTGAATCGCTGGCCTCCGAGAGTCACTGGCGTGCCACCAACTTTGGAAACAGAGACAGTTTGAGCTGATGGCGTGCCTTAAAAGATTAAAAATAGGAGACCTTGATGCAAAATAATCAGCATTCTGCTAAATTGTGGAACGTTAACAGTCCTGGGACCAGATTTACTAAGCTACGGAAAAGGAAAAGTTGCCCAAAGTTGCATCAGTTTCTAGCTCTTACTTTCCTATTACATACTAGAATATATCATCTAGTATCTGATTGGTTGCTAAGGGCAACATTTCCAAATTTCCCTTCCCGCAGCTTAGTAAACCTGGCCCCTGCAGTCCAGATAAGTAGGTCTACTTGTCTACTTTTAAAGCCAGTAGCTTGTTATATTACAAAGACAATGAAAATTCCTTTCAATAACGTAATCCTTAGGATCCTGTATGAAAATCGTCCCATTTATTGGGTACGGTGTAGCCCCTAAACAATGCCCCTGGCTATTGGAGCCTTAATAGAGAGGCCTTAGGGACATCCAATAAGCTAGCGGATACATTGAGGCACACCGACTGAAGATCTATGTACAGCCAGCTTAGTCTTACTCTCTTACCTAGTGTCGGAGTGCTGGGTCTGCTTGTTACCGCCCCCACGCTCAGTCTCGGGACTGTTATTCTACTAGCTGATGGCATCTGTTCAAATAAAGACAAAATCGATACAGGATATTACAATTAAAATGTCATTTTCAAACGAGTCAAATGTGTCTGGAACACATTGTTCTCTCATGTCTGGTCTAAATGTATAAAAGGAAATTACTAAGTCCACGGCTGATAGCATTCTATGACCTAATATATACTTCATTTGCATTTAGGACAGCTTTAATAATTAGACAGTAAACCAAACCAATCAATAATTAATCTTGTCATTTTAGGAATCTATCCGAAATTCCAAATAAGCAACCAGATGAATAAGTTCAAAAACTAATAATAAGGTATTTCACATTGAACAATTTATTAACTGCGAATCAAAATTTGTAATCTATGTCCTTGAGTGTGCGTGTGGCCTACAATATGTGGGAAGAACCACACGCACACTGAAGGAAAGATTCAGGGAGCACAGACAGAATATTCTAAGGAAATACACTAAACATAGTGTTTCCAAACATTTTATAGAGTCAACTTATTGTTCTTTGACTGACCTACAACTTTTTGGTGTTGAAAGAATCGAACTTACTCAAAGAGGAGGTGATCGTTTTAAAAAATTATGTCTAAAAGAAACCGAATGGATCTTTAAACTTGGAACACTAAACCCTGACGGTCTAAATGAGGCCCTTGAATTTGTTGAATAGTCTGTCTGTGCCCCATTTTCTACTGATATATATCTGCCAATATCTGTTTTTGATTTTTGGATATTATGATTACTGTTGTTATTATATTTAATTCAGAATTGGTTTGGGACTACATATGTGGCCCGTAAATCTGATGAATAGATCTGCCTGTGCTTTGTCTTTTGACTGACACTCACATACATATTTAATATCTTCTATTGTTATGACCATTGTTGCTAAGAGATCTTATGTAGAATTGGCTTGATCCCTGTGTGTGTATATATTTATATATGGTTATGTATAAGATATATATATGCTTATGTATAGGATTTTTAATAACTATGTCTTTGATTGTTGTGTCTAATACCACATTCGCCCTACTTGCGTTCGGGTTTTGGTATATGTAATCAATATATTTTGGACTATGCCACATATCTATATTGGAATGCACGGATATAGCACTCCAGCGAATATATTCTCCATCATAGTACTACTACTATTATTTATATTATCAATATTATCAGTATTCTTTATGACTTATGAAGTCTATAAAAGAACCACATTATTGATTTTTTTCTTTTCTATTTACTTAATTTTCATTTATCTTCATGTTTATTTTTATTTGCATTTTTATTTATTATTATTATTAGTATAATTTTATTACTACTATTATTTTTATTTTTATGTATCTACTCTGAATATTATGGATACTCTGGCCCCTCCTTTCCTATCCTGTAGATAAAACTGTTGATCATCTGAATATATAGTTTGTGTAAATTACTAAAATTGGGTCCCTAAATTCTCTATTATTAGTCTATGAAGATTTCTGTGAACTAAATCGTAGAATAACTGAGATGTTTATATTTTCAGCTCTTCTGAAAAAATATTTTTGTGTATTATAGTAAAAATCTTTACAATGTACTCTATTTAATTATATATAAATTATACATGTTTTTGATTATCTTTATATTTTATTATTTATGCAAGCATATGATACTATTAACTAATTCTATGTCTCTGTTGGTTTTATAAGTAATGATTTTATATTATTGATTTTGCTACATGTAAAATGTTATAACCACTTTAGTGAAGCATGAATTACATTGCATTGAAAATGTTTGGGATAAGCAAGAGTTAAAACTCCAACAGCTTGACTCTATCAGAGTATATAAGAAGCTCTAATTAGACTCCTCCTTCCCTACTGCTTGAGAAAGTCGCTATTCCAGCGACGAAACGCGTCGCATTTACCCCTGTCTCCACTCGCTACATTTGTTTTATATGTGGTCACTCTACCAGCCTGCCTCCGCTTCTCCTCCGCAACCCAATCCATCTGCATAGCCGATCAATAACGTGCACACGGCGGGGACGCCCGCCGGCAGACATCGCTGCTATTCATCTGTCTATACTGCACAGCGGCATCAAGAACTATCAGGAGTAGCAAGTATAATTTTTTCTTACTCTCTTGACATATCGCTACGCCCTTATGATTTGTGTCTGGCCAGTTATGCTGCTAATATCTATTGGGCTCACATTTGAGGATTGTCACGTTTAAATTTTCCTGGAGGCATTGTTGGTTCTCTACCTCTGCATATACTCTCACCACCGAGGCACCAGCACAGGTGGATGCATGTATTGGAAAAAATAAGAAGAAACTTTTGCCACTGATATACCTTCTCCATTATTGTTGTTTTGTTCAGAGCACGTTATTCATTTAAGATCACCAGCTGGTTTTTATTTTTGATTCAATCATCCACGATTTATTTATTATATTATATTTGTTACAATAACGAATATTCATTGAACTACAGCTTCAAATCAACTACATTGTGTCAATATACTGAACAGTCTTCAACCACTAATTCATAGTGGCTACATTTATCTACTCTACGGTTTATACATCAGTTCAATAGCTATTCTAATCATCATATCATCTTCATCACGATATTTATTTATTTATTTTTTTCAACAGCAAAGAAACTGGTTTATTTGGACTATTTATTTTTGGTTTTCTTTTTACAGTCATTTTTAGTTTTGTTATGTTGTACATCTGAATAGATTCTATTTATTTCCTGTATCACTTGATGCTATATGTGCTCTGTGGATTTTTTATCCCACCCCCTCTCTTTTCCTTTTTAATACCAATAATCTTTAGCGAGTGGTTATCTTAATTGATTTTTACCATTAATAAATTTCCCCCCCTTTTTTTTTTTCATATACTTTCTGTTTGGTGTCTATTTAATGTATCATATGCTTGCATTCTTGCAACTGGTGTAGGTGAACGATGATTTAGCGCAGTCCGTTGGTTGTTTATTTGCTATTTATACATTTGGGGTTTCACCACCCAATTTCTGCGATTATCATCACCACCCACCACCATTTGCTTTTGTTTTATTATTTTTTATTATCAGTTTCATCTGATCTCTAAACGTCATTTTACCTTTAGCGCTCATCAGACAATATCTTTGTATCGTTACTAAAAACATAGAAACCTAGAATGTGACGACAGATTAGAGCTGCTTGGCCTATCCAGTCTGCCAATTTTAATTGAAACCATATTGACTCTGGCTGTATGTTTTGTTTAAGAATAAGGATTTCCTTATGTTTATTCCAAGCATGCTTAAATTGTTCTATTCTATTAGCCTCTAGGGTATTAAACTTATCAACTACCCTTTCAATTAAGTAATGTTACTGAACATTTCCTCTAAACCCACTAATCTCCGGTTTACATGCATGCCCTGTGTTCTAATACACCTTTTCCTTTGGAAATTTTCACCCTCCTGTCCCTTGATACAACCTTTTATATATTTAAAAGCTGCTATCATATCTCTGTCTACCTTTTCTAACAGAAACATAGAATTTGGAAATTCTGGGATACAGCGGTATCATTGCGGGAAAAGCTTGTAAAACAGAAATTTGCTATCGGGAACAGGAACCTAGGCTGTGGTGCTTGCGGTGTGTAAATTAGGGTTAGGCTGAAGCGAGTAAAGGTTAGGGCTTAGGGGGGAGATTAGGGTTAGGCTGCGGGGCATGGAAGGTTAGTGATAAAGAAGGAGAAGACTCTTTACAACTCCAAGAGTTGCACCTCCGCTGCTTTGTACCATGCAGAATGCACTGAGCTGTAGTATTATGGTCTTTGGAAATGAAGACCAGCACACTAGGAAAGTCTATTACACATCGCCAGAATATGAAGATAGTTTAGAAGTAACAAAAAACAACATATTGAAGCTTGTCTGATAATTTACAATCCTTCACATTATGTAAAAATTAAATGCATTTGAAAATGCACTTTTAAAATGTTATAATTGAGAACAGAGATGGCATTTGTGCAAGAGGAGCAGACATGAAAATTAATGGCAATTTTAACATCAGGGGTTTACTTAAGAACTTAGAGTCAGCAGATGAACCAATCAGATTCTCTGAGTGTGTGTCCCCGTTGCGAAAGGCCATATTTCTGGGATGTCGATTGCTTATGCCTCGATGAGGAACGGCAATCAATCCCTGGAGAACTGAATGTGGTTCTCTGAAAGGTAAGCAACCCTACTTCCTAACCCTAATTCTAACCCCCCCTCAAGCTAACCCTAAGTACCCCCTGCAGCCTAACCCTAAGGGGTGAGTATGCCGAATGCGTACTCCCCCTTAATAAAAAAAATAAACCTAAAAAGCAACTTTCAGCTGTCCCTACTTCGTCTGACAGTATTTGAGACTTGCAGCGGATTCTCTTTCATAGCGACATGGTATCACATAAGCTTCAAGCTGCCCCCATGACACGAGCATCGTACACATACCTTTTTCTGTATTGTCTTCAGGCGGTAGTTCGGTGCAGTCAGGCAGTATCTATCTGGTGGCAGCCTGGGTCCTGCATATGGCTTGATTAAGGGTAACGGTGTCTGATTCTTTTGTCTTGCAATATCTAGTAAAAACTAATAAAAAGAAAAAATTGTACCAAAGTCTGCAGTCAAATGATACCATAGAGCAGTTGAGGCTATTAATATATCTTAATGTAGACTGTAAGATCCAATGGGGTAGGGACTGATTTCAATTATTGTTTAAAAAATAGTTGTAAAGCAATACGTTATATGATGGGGCTTTATAAAAAAAAAAATGAATGGTAAATAACATGACCATATTAAAACACACACACACGTCTGCTTTGTGAGTGCCCATGGTAATCATTGTGTCTGGGGCAGTGTGGCCTAAAGTGGCTTCATATTATATCTTTTTGATTTTCATAGAAAGCCTCAAACCCAGAAAACTGTGTGTCTTATGTAAGGTCAACATGTGATTGTGAAAGTGAGTAACTGGTATATAGTCTCTCATAAATAACTAACCATAATTTGTCCCTATTGTACTTAAATATATTCCTCTGCAGTTTATTTTTTTTTTTATAAGATGGATTTTTAAATATTAATCATTTAAAATAAGGTGTAAGTATGATTTACTATTACAGCAATTACTTTTTGAAGTCAGTCCCAGACAAACATGTAGCTGGTATATTAAGGGTGTGGGTCCCCGCATAGAAACTCCCAATTTCGAAAAACCAGATTCCTCCCAGGCAGTTGCGAACTGGCTGGAATTTCGATTGCATATGCCTCGAGGAGACGTTGCAATCGATCCACGGAGCATTCAGCTTTTGGTGCTCTGAAAAGTGTTAAAAAAAAAAAGTCCCCCACTACTTCCCCTAACCCTCCTTCCTGGCAGCCTGACCCTAACCCACCATCTCCCGCGGCCTGACCCTAACCCTCCCTCACAACCTGACCCTAACCCCGCAGAGTTAACTCACCTGTCCCTTGGTCCAGCGAATGTGAATGGGTGAGTATGCCAAACGACATAGTCACCCATTCAAATTAAAAAAAAAGTAGAAAATCGTAACCATTCGAAATAAGGACATCCAAAAACAAACTTTCGGATATCCCTATTTCACAAATGGGACATTCTAACCGGGGAGTGACAACAGTATTTTAGGGACTCCATGCAAGATGGGGGACCAAAACCTGCCATACACTACAGCGATTATCTTGTGATCGGGCCAATAATCGCTGTAGTGAGAGGTCAGGATGGATTTTCCAGTCCATAATAATACCAGAAATACTCTGGTACCATTATTTGATCATATGCCATGCAAAAAATATATCTGCCTCCAGCTCCCAATATCAGTGCAGAGCCAATCAGCCACAAGGGCTTCCAGTCAATCTTCGCAGCCCCTCTCTTTTCTGCATGCATTATCGGTCCCAGAAGGAGAGGTGAGTGACGCCAATATGGGTTTGAGTCGTCACTGAGAATCGCCCTTATCAAAAGGGCCGTCAATCCCACCCAGTTCCAAATTGGTTGGGAAATCTATTGCTTTTGCCTCGAAGAGGAGAAACAATCAATTGATAAAAGAAAAAGATCCGACAGCGAATGACAAGTATGAATTTAACCCCAACCCTTACCCTCCCCCTCAAATACCCTAACCCCCTCCTTACATTACCCTAAGACTCCCCTCCAAGCAGCCTGGCCCTAGGACTCCCCTCCAAGCAGCCTGGCCCTAGGACTCCCCTCCAAGCAGCCTGGCCCTAGGACTCCCCTCCAAGCAGCCTG
>WWET01000193.1:455346-467400 GCA_011038615.1 Limnodynastes dumerilii | reverse complement strand
ATCTACCCCTCTCTACCCCCCACAGTCTGACCCTAAGCCTCCCCTCCCCTCCCCGCAGCCTGACCCGAAAACCCTCCATTAACCTAACCCTACCCTTTCATTACCCTAACATTCCTCATAGAGCTCACCTCCGGTCGGTGAGGTGGGGTTTCCAAAGAATGAATGGGTGAGTATACCAATCGGCATACTTAACTATTCATTTAAAAAAAAGGAAAAAAAATGGCGATATTTAAAAAATAGAGACAGACGAAAATTGGATTTTGGTTGTGTCTATTTGTAAAATAGCGCTTTCTTAGAAGCGTCTCACACCGTGATAAAGTACAGCAGAGTGTGGGGAGTACAGAGAGGAATGTACACATACAGGGATGTAAGGGCGAGATTTGTGATCAACCATAAGGACCTGATATTTGCAACACACAAAGTCCATTACTCACATCTCTGGGAGGTGGAGATGTAAAGGATTGGTCAGTTCTACATTGAATAGACAGTCGTACATCGTCTGCATCGATATTGTTCTTCTTCGCATGACTGGAATAAATCTTTGCATCTTCTAGAATTGTTGTCACATATCCTAAATTAAAAATAAAATGTGTTTTTTATAGAAATGCTATATAATATTTAGAATATGTATGATTTTTTCATTTATTAAAATATTTGTTACCATAATATTCCATATCAAAGAAATAGCTTGACATATATCTCTAAACATCTTTGTCCTGAAACTAACATTTATGTTACAAATAAGAGCCTTGTGTTAGATTGTAAAATGTTGAATCTACTTACTGTATGTAAATTCCAGCATCTGGTTAATTACTCTGGGTTCATATTCGGTAATTCCCATATCCTTTAGAATCTGAGCCATAACCTGTAAACCAAATTATTGTAACAATATATTTAATACAAAC
This sequence comes from Limnodynastes dumerilii, assembly GCA_011038615.1. Classification (NCBI taxonomy): domain Eukaryota; kingdom Metazoa; phylum Chordata; class Amphibia; order Anura; family Limnodynastidae; genus Limnodynastes; species Limnodynastes dumerilii. The sequence continues at coordinate 466,495 of WWET01000193.1, read as the reverse complement.
ATCAAGACATCCCCATTATTGCTTTATTGGCTATGCAGGACATCTAAAGTTCAGGGCCAGATATACAAAGCTGCTGGTTTGGAAAAGTGGAGATGTTGCCCATAGCAACCAATCATTTTCTAGCTGATATTCTCTAGTATGTAATAGTTAAATGAGATCTAGAATCTGATTGGCTGCTATGGACAACATCTCCACTTGTCTAAACCCGCAGCCTATCACATTGTACAAAAAACGTCAGATGTGGCATAAAGGTACATTGCAATATTTCCACGTCCACATGGTCCATCTGTTGTACCCAGCACATTCATAAGATTTATTGCACCATGTGAATGGGGTACTAGCCCTCAGATATGACTGTCATTGCAGTGTTAAAAGCCTTTTGAAAAACAACTCAAAATGCGGATTTGAACTTAAATTGTTATTAACACAAGACAGGGGTAGATAACCAAAGCTAGAAGTTACATACATGAAGCATTTTTCCTCCATGCGCATGCAAAAAGAACAGATGCACACAAATGAGGGAGCTTATGTGAAACATATGTATACAGAACTTTATATCCAAACAGCCCGGTGGATGTTTTTCAGCTTTAATCTTTGGATACATATTCCCCACTTCCATAAGCTGAGTGCGGAGGCCGGTGGAATCTCTGGCTATGCGCATGCTAGATGTTCTGCAACTTAGTTCCATACGCCTGGAGATCCGTCTGACAAAGCAGCCTATACCCTCCATCCACCTAAATTCTAAGGTGGGCACGGGGACGCGTTTACATTTTACAGTAGGGGAGGGTTTTAGTGCTTGCATGAGGATCAGTGGATGTATAGACCACTGACTTAAGGCAACGTAACTGAGGTAAAGCTGCACAAGAGAGGGGAGTTCACTCCCGTCTTCTGTGCGGATTAATCCAGTCCTAAGTAATGAACAGAAAGGGGGGGGTTAACACAACTATGTCTTAAGCATATTTGCAAAACACACAATTGTAGTAAAATAGATTTGCACCAGTCCGACCCCTGATATAACTACTACTGATTATATTAGTTATAGCAATGCATCTGCACAATACCAGTGAGCATACATCACAACACTACACTTTTCAGAGCGGGCTCGTTCGTTATATATTTACAAAGCCTGGAAGCTGATTTTTAAGACTAGCGCCAGCTCAGGCTGGCATTAGGGGTAAGTATTCCAGCGATCTCCCCATATACCTCTTTTCCTAATAGCTGTTATTAGGGGGAGGAAAGAGGGGGCATATAAGGGGAGACTACTGGAACGTGCAGTGTTTTTCATACGGGGACTTACATTTTTCAAATTCCCACAATGGAGTCTCTGCACATGCACAGGTATACGAAGTATGAATGAAGAGTCCTGGGATGAGCACAGAGATCATCGCAGGACCTCGCAGGGCAGGTAAGTTTTAGTATATGAACAAAGCCGCAAGCTGAAGGGAGCCTGGATCAGCTTTGTTAATTAAAAAGGATGTTCTATGTAAATAGACCCCTTTGTCTTATGCACACAAAGAAGCCAATGCAATAATTATATCCTGTATTATGTGGAGAAGTGAGCAGTGCATACAGCATTAGTGTGTTGAGTTACATGATAAAAACATACATTGCACACATTACTATAACATTCCTTATAGAAAGGAACACAGGTCGCTGCCCTTTTGTTTCTCTTGCTTTTTTAAATAAAGATTTAGCTTTTAAAGTTTCAGGCAATAGCCCAGTACCTGAGCATCCTTCGGAGCGCTCTTAGGAGACGCCATCTTCGCTTGCTCCATAGTATCGGGTTCTGATGTCCGACTGATAGACGGAGGAACCACAGAAGTGAAGCGGAAGCAATAGTCCCCCGACGGACTCAGTTCGCCATGTTGCTGGAGGCACGCCGCCCATTTCCGGCTGTCAGCGCCATATTGTGGTTGGCGACGTGACGTTTCTGGCTGGTCTGGCTGCGCTCTGCCATGCTGACTGATTGGTCGTTAAAGAAAGTATAGAAAACACGGTGTTCTTATCAGTAACTCAGGATTCTTAAGTGTTATTTGAAGTTTTTTTTGTATTTTTTTTTTTTTAAATGCTGCACAATGCATTTACTAAGTTTACTTCTGACTATAAGTAAACAGCGTATCTAATTATTAAAAGAGGCACCAATATGTCGTGGTGTTTGGCCACTGTTCTTCCCTAGCGCATAGCATAGTATAGTATAGAACAGGTGTTCCAAGCTATCAGGGTGTATGTACTAACTATACCAGCAGAGTTAAACATCCACAGATTACATTAGGAAACTGATTCCTGCTTGTCCTGAGAATCATGAAGATAATTATTTGGGGTTATTTACAACCATAACTGAAATTAAGAAAAAATAATAATTTTGATTTGATCTTGTAACCAGTTTACTAGTATTTTGCGGAGAAAAACATACACCATTTGCTGTGGTCCCCCTAATTCCAATTTTTTTTTTTAGTTCACTGGTTCCAAGCCTGCTCTAAAAGCTTTTGTTTTGCCCCAGTGTAGTACAACAATAATTTATTTCATTATATTCCCCACTTCATTGGCAGAAGATAAAAATCTGCTGCGTCAGTAAATTGCCTGGTTTGGCTGTGTAAAAGGTGTTACTATGTACGGCCAAGTGCCCCACAAAAATGCACTGATTGTTGTTAATTTGAGGTTACACCAGGGGTTGGACAGATAGCTACACCTAAAGCTATCAAAACAATTTTTTTTTCCACTGTAGATTAGGTTCAAGTTACAAACACTTGTCCACAATGTACTTACCGTTGCCCCCTTTTGTGTATTTTTGCACATAACCCCTTCCCAGCTTTTTCGTGGCAAATCAGCTTTGTATATTACACTTGTTTAGACACATAGGACCAGGACCTGAATCACACTTAAGAATTCTTATAATTTTAGGTGCGTATATTTAAGAACAGATGCACTGCGCATGTGTAGTAACACATATTTTATACACTATTTGCGTTAGACTTAAGTTCGCATATTCCGTTCTTATACATTATGGGCTGATCCAGACCTATGCCCGCCTGAAAAGCCGATCTGCGCATGCGCCGGGCAGATTGTGGATCGGGCGTCCGTAGCAGCGCCATAGGGACGCTGGAGGGGACGTCCCCCCGCGTCCCTACGTTCTGGTTAGTGTAGGTGGGCGGGGGGATATAGTTAAATGAGGGTAGGAGGGCGGGCTAAGCGGCCATACGCTCCTGTGCGAATTTATGGATTAAAGAGTCCAGAGTAGTTGGAGTAACACAAGATAAAAGTCCGTCCTTAATGCGGTCTGACAGACCCTCCTGGTAGACGGACATCAACGCATCTTCATCCCACGAAAGTTCTGATGCCAAGGTGCGAAATTGTATGGTGTAGTCACCAACTGATAGATCCTTTTGGCGAAGTCGGAGGATGTGGAATGCCCAGGCTCATCAAAGATTGTCCGGAAGGTTTTCAGGAAGTCCGTTAGAGAGGATAAGATGGGACTTGACTTTTCCAGTAGTGGGGAAACCCATGCCAAAGCTTTTCCTGATAGCAGGGATATGATGTAGGCTATCTGGGCTCGATCAGTGGGAAAGTTGTCTGGCTGAAGCTCAAACAGCAATTTGCACTGGTTCAGGAAGCCACGGCACTGGGCAGGATCTCCGGAAAACTTGGCTGGCGTAGATAAGGGAATTCTGGAACCCATGGAAACTGGAGCTGGTATAGCCGCTGATGCTTGACCTTGGGCCATCAAGACTTGTTGTACTGCCCCCATCTGGTTTGTCAACTGTTGGAGGCAGGTCACTACTTGTGAGAGTGCTGCTTCTTGTACTTGGACTCTATCCTGTAAGCTGAAGTCAACCGCAGGTCCTTGAGGACTTTGTCCGGTCGGATCCATATGGCCAGATCTAACTATCACGGCCTGAGGACTTTGGGAGCCGCTGGAGGGTTGGTCAGAGGGTGGAGTCGGGGTCTCAAAGACGAAGCAGGGTGCTCTCAAGTAATGCTTGCGCATAGGGGTATCAGTAATGTAGACTGGGCTGGATCGCTGACAGTTGACTGGGCAGGATAGATGGCAATTGGCTGGGCTGGATTACTGGCAATTAGCTGTGCTGGACTGTAGGACTGGATAGCCGGACTGGACTGTAGGACTGGATAGCCGGATTGGACTGCAGGACTGGATAGCCGGATTGGACTGCAGGACTGGATAGCCGGATTGGACTGCAGAACGGGATAGCCGGATTGGACTGCAGGACTGGATAGCCGGACTGGACTGCAGGACTGGATAGCCGGACTGGGTAGCCGGCAAGACTGAATTGCAGGTGAGACTGGATTGCAGGCAAGACTGGATCTGCAGGTGAGACTGGATTGCAGGCAAGACTGGATCTGCAGGCAAGACTGGATTGCATGCAAGACTGGATAGCAGGCAAGACTGGATTGCAGGCAAGACTGGAACGTATGCAGCAACGAGTGAACCAGGCTCCTTCTGTGACGAAGTAGATCTGGCACAGAAGAGAGCTCTGGCTGGGTTTAAATAGCCCTCTCTAAGGGCTGATTGGCCGCGTGTGTCACATGGCTGCGGCTTCTGAGGCCCGATTGGCACTTGGCAGTCATGTGCCATGGACCGTCATGGTGGCGCCCATGAGCCGGAGCTCCCGCCAGACAGGACCGCAGCACGTCGATGGAGTCAGAGGAGCCGGCGGCGTTTACTGCCGACTGTGACAGCCACCCTGTAAAAAAAAAAATCCTCTTACCTTGTTGTCCTCCATGGCTTCTTTGTCCCCCACGGCGCGCCCTCTGTGCAGTGAGCGCTCACGTGAGCATCAGGCTGCTTACGTGCGCGCCGCTCAGACCGCTGAGCAACAGGGGGAGGAGCAGCCCAGCGGTACAGAGTATACTGGGCTGCACTGCGGTCACGCGGGCGGCCGGTCCCGGTTCATCTGCAAAAGGTATTTTCAGCCTCTGCTACAGCCCACGCAGAACTACATTCAGAAAATGTCATTCTGCATGGGCTGCAGCGGAGGCTGAAAAAGCGGAGGGTTGGACAGGGCCAAAGGACCCCTTGGTGTGTTGGGCCCTGGGCACTAGCCCAAACTGCCCAGTCATTAAGACGTCCCTTACCCCTTTTGGGTTTAATAGGGATGGGGGCAGGGCTTGATGACGCAATTTGTGTAATCAAGTTCTTCCCTGTCCCTAGCAACACTAGGATACTAGTGTTGCCAGGCAGGGGGGGCAAGACTTGAGGCCATGGATTCATGAAAATAACAAGCCTCAAGTCCCTTGTGGGAGATTTGCAGGCTCTCCCGGGATACCTGGAGAACTACCCGAATTTCGGAAAGTCTCCTGGACATTCCGGGAGAGTCGGCAACCCTGGTGTTGCTAGGCAGGAGTGCGGGACTTGAGGCTGTGGTTTGCATGAACCCACGGCCTCAGGCCTTCTGCGGGAGATTTGACCGCTCTCTAGGGATACCAGAAGAGCTGCTCGAGTTTTGGAAGTCTCGCGGATATCCCTGGAGAGTCGGCAACCTTGTTCATGGCTTTATGTTTATTCTGTAAATTAGAGTTGAGCTAGGAAACATTACCAACTCTCATGCTGTGATCACCATATATATTTGACTTCCCTTGCAGCTCAGTATGGCTTTGATCCGGTCTGCACTTGCACCTGTTTTGTCCTCACTCTCAAACTTGGGATCAGCCCCCATAGTGTTCTCTTTTTATCTTCATCACAGGTATTATTATTGCTTGACAGTGTCATGAGACAGTGACGTAGAATGTGATAGATGACTAAATACACATATTTATCTTTCATGTTCGTATGATAAAAAGCTGCACACAAAATGGGTGACAAATGGGATTTTGCGAAGGGTAATGAACTGTTAACGCACAAAAGAGCATGTTTTAATCTACTAATTGAACATTAAAATACGTTACTATCAAATAAGCTGAGAGACTCCTAGAACATTAGTCTTTTTTCTTTTTTTTTTTCTGTGATGAGAAAATTTTTGAAGGACGGCATCTAAATGACTAGGACTGAGAGAGGAGCATCCAGACACCATTAATGTCACGATAACCGTTCTGAATAGAGGATGCAGAAAATATTTTGCCCTAAACAATATTTTCAACATCGATCCTATCACAATCACATTTTGGACATCAGTATTAGGAGCACAAAATGTTTTTAAACGAAAGCGGCAATAACTACGGAGATAGTGCAAACGATACAGCAACAATGTTTGATATCCATATACTGATTCCCGTTACTATCATTTGTATTATTCTCTTTCTGTTGGGCGTAACTGGAAACCTGATAACAATTTTGATATTTAAGAGATATAAGGACATGAGATCCACAGTGAACATGTACTTGTCCAGTATGGCAATTTCTGACATTCTTATATTCCTCGGACTTCCATCGGATTTGTACAAAATTTGGAGGTATAAGCCGTATATATTTGGAAACATCGTCTGCAAGTTTTTGGTTTACCTCAGTGAAACCTGCACCTACTGTACGATTCTTCACATCACCGCTGTAAGCTTGGAACGCTATTTGGCCATTTGTTACCCTTTGAAAGCCAAAATCATGATCACTAAGAGGAGGGTAAAAGCCATTATTATTGCTTTATGGGTTCTTTCCTCAGTCACAGCAGGACCAAGTATATTTCTATTTGGTGTGGTATACTCTTCGGAAACTCATCTTGCAGAAACCATCGAATGTAAATACTATTCTGACCAAAGCCGACTTCTACAGATAATGATGTGGTTCTCCACCCTATATTTTTTCATACCCATGTTCTTGGTGACATTGATGTATAGTCTGATCTGTAGGAAACTTTGGAAGAATAAGCTTGGAATTCATGGACCGAACACTGCCAACAGAGGGAAACACCACAAGCAAACTGTTAAAATGTTAGGTAAGTTTCTAAAGTCAAGCCAAACCTGTTAACCACAAGAGCCCAGGGAATTATCATTGGCTTTCTAGCAGTGTAATCTATTGCATTACAGTTGTAATAATACAATACACATAACGATTAGGTGCCTATGACTTTATCATTTCAAATAGTTATATATATATTTGTAATGAAAACTGATAATCAGATCTAGGGGTCATATTAATAATATTATTTAAAATGTTGGTAGTCTATTTACTGATATAATTCGTGGAAAAAATTTGTGTCAACTCATTGTCAGTCTTGTAAATGTCCCGTCACTCATAGGGAGATACACTAGACAGACCCCATAAATAAGTGAAGCGGGGTGGAAATGTGAATTGTATGTAAGGGCTGAAACCAGCTTATACTGTACAATCCTATAGAACAGAAGCGTTTCCGCTTCCTATTCTGTCCTGCCCTGCTGTTGTATTCACAACCAGGATAGTTCTTGATCCAGAATTCCCTCCTGATACTGTAGCGCCACAGTACCTAAAGGGGACGTTTCCAATCATAGTGATTGTAAAATGCCCCCCCATCCCCCTTTACGTTCTTCAGGATCTGGTCCTATAATTTTAGTACAGTTGCATTGTTAATGAGGCTTTGGCATAAAGCATAACCACCATTTCCGCTATACACATCAGTACCTTGCAGCTGCGCTTGGATCACACTGTGGGAATGTAGTTACATTGTATTTTCCTGCACTATGTCGTACTTGCATACGGTTGCGTGTTGTTTAACGGAATATAGGATAGGTTTCCTTTTGCCTATAAGCTGTATCACGCCCAATGCTATAACTGTTACTCTGGTGCCCCGGTGCCCCTCGCCTGCTTGTGTACACTCAGAATTACACAGAAATACATTTCATATATTGAATTAGAAGCGCGGCCTGCGGTTTTTTTGCTACGGTTACTAGTTTCACTTTGGGAGCCTGATCCCTCCCCAACATGGCCGCTGCACACTATTCAAATGGCAGGAGTGTCATAACACAGACCTCCTGAGTACACAAATAGCAGATGGATAGGGACTCACCTACAAGAGGTGCCTTGACGCTGGGCAGGTGAGCTTAACCCAATATAGCTATATTGTGAACTAAACCTCCTTTTTATGTATGTGCTGACAAGTAATGTTATATAATGTTTGTTTGGAGCGCCGGACCTCTCTTTTGTTCCCTGTAATTAAACTCAGAATCTTACCCGTTTGCCACAAACATATGGCATAGACATGAGAAGGAGGCGCAATAGTCTGAAAGTCATTCCTCATTGCTCAAAAATGTCCCTGCTGGCAAGTGCCGTTCCATGATATAATCCAAAGACTGGAATCTGAACACCAGTAAACTCTTCATTAGACAAGCCCTATCCTGCACTGAAGGATAACTAAAGGCTGTGAATTCTAGAGCACATCTGGGCTAGGACTGTCCAGGGATGACAGACTTGCCATTTTCTTAGAACATGACATATATAGATACAGTGGTGAGAGCGTCACTGCTGGATGTGGGTCGTCGCTATGAACGGCCCTTTTTTGGAAAAGGCCGTTTTCTTTCAGCCAGAAATTGATTACTTCTGCCTTGCATAGGAGTAGCAATCGATCCACAGAAGACAGAAGATGCTGCTGCAAATGGTGAGTATGAATTTAACCCCAACCCTTAACCTAATCCTTACCTTAACCCTCTCCTCCCATTACACTAACCCTCTCTTCCCTGTAGCCTAACCCTAAGACTCCTTTTCCTACAGCCTAACCCTAGAACTCCCCTTTCATTACCCTAACCATTACTCTAACCCTAAACCTCCCCTTCCCACAGCCTATCCCTAAAACACAACAGAGAGTGGTACTCACCTCTCCGGTGGATGCGACAAGTCCGCGGGGGCGATTCCGCAGAATGAATGGGTAAGTATGCCGACATAGTTACCCATTCATAAAAAAATCAAAAATAGCGCTAATTAGCTTTCAGCTGTCTCTACAAAAAGTAAATTCACAGCTGCGATTCCCACCGGACTCCGCTGTATCTATATATGTCGTGTTCTATAATATAAAAAGGTTTATTTGGGTATTCCCTTATCTGCACAGTGGACCGGATTCTCAGTCCCAAATTTTTCATTTTACGAGCGTTCTTTTTCGTTTAGAGCTATGCATAGTAACTATTTTACGCTGTCTACGTAACAATTCGTTACGTAGGTTGCTTACACGTGGTCTTTAATGACTGCGTGTACACAATCTACGTAAGAAAATGTTACATAGATAGGGTAAAAGAGTTACTACGCATGCATAGTAGCTCTAAACGTAAAAGAACTCTCGTAAAAAATGAAAAATTTGGGACTGAGAATCCGGTCCAGTGTGTTGTCAGCAGCCATTATAGTATGCTCATCTTTTCCTTCATACCCCTTTGTCGGCTGATATATGGTCAATTTGCCGTTTTCTTGGGAAGGGGGTATCCATAGACCAAGAGATTAAGTTAGGGGGATTTGGCCAGTATACAAACCAGCACTCAAATACAATAGTATTTGTAAAGAGGTTTTACCATTACAAAAGGAATAAAGAACAAAAAGCTTTTACAGTCTTGTTCCACAACCAGGTCATTGCATAGATTTCAAGAGTGCTCTGCCCAGAACACACAGCAACCTAAGGATCAAAGACTTTCACAGGACTGTGTGTTATGCCAACTGTGTAATTAGCTATTGATAGAAGGTACTGTTCATTTTTCTTACATCCCAAGCTATTAATAATATAAAACCAGCTGAAATACATCTCTTTAAGGCATTAGACAGAGAGAACTGAAGGTCACAGAGAGGTGAGTCATTGGGTGAAACTTATGTACTATATTTTCTGCTGAATGTTAGCATTAATATATAATTCAGGCTGTGTTTATTATGTATAATCATGTTTAGGTGCTGAGTGACACTTCTAGAAACACTCAGACTGACCGTTTACAAAGCCAGTAATATATGACAATACCTGTTGTCAGTCCCCAGTTAGAAACTCTTCTTTGCGAAATAGGGACATCCGATAGTTCCTTTTCGGATGTCCCTATTTTAAATACTGCCGATCAGCATTCTCACCCATTCTTACTCAGAAATACCGCAGCCGATATCCTGCCACTACCGCCGGACCACAGGGAAAGGTGAGTAATCTCGCCAGGATGCGGGTGAGGGAGGGTTAGGGTCAGGGTGCAGGGGAGGGAGGGTTAGGGTCAGGCTGCAGGAGAGGGAGAGTTAGGGTCAGGCTGCAGGGAAGGGAGAATTAGGGTCAGGCTGCAGGAGATGGTAGGTTAGAGTCAAGCTGCCAGGAAAGGTTAGGGTAGTGAGAGGGGAGGGTTAGGGTTAGAATTAGGGAATGGAGTGGGGGATTTTTTTTGATTACCTTTCGGAGCACCGAAAGCTTGGTGCTCCGTGGAACGATTGCTATACATCATCGAGGCATATACAATCGAAATTCCAGCCAGTTCAAATCTGGCTGGAAGAGAACGGCCCTATCAAAATAGGCCCGTTCTAAGCGGGGACCCACACTCGAGAATACCATATATTTAGAATAAATGCTTTAGAACAGGGGTTCTCAACCCATGGTACGCGTACCACCAGTGGTATGCGTACCTCTGGCAGGTGGTACGCGGAGGCAGGGCCGGATTTCCTCCGTTATAACTTTTACTGGCTTTGGGCTCCGTTCCCAGTAATGCACTGGGTGACGTCATGACGTCACCCAGTGCCGCACCCCCGGCTCCCGCACTGTGTATGCCTGAGCCCTGCGTTTCTTAGACAAGAGCGCAGGGCTCAGTGTGAAAGCAGGGATCAGGGCAGCAGCTCAGTCAGGCACAATGCAGGTGTCTCTCTGTGCACTCCATGCATAAACGTTAGAAGTGAAAGGAGGCCCTGTGTGTCCAGAATGTTAATTACACTGGCCGGCAAATTTTACAAGAATCTGCTGGCCAGTGTAATTAACATTCTGGATAAGCAGGGCCTCCTTTCCCTTATAACGCCTATGCATGGAGTGCGCAGGGTACAGCCCGTGCGCCCCGCTGAGGATCTGTGACATCTGTGACAAGAGGTAAGAGAAGGGTTTTTATTTTTACAGGAGGGTATATATATATATGTGTGTGTGTATATATACAGTATATGTGTGTATATACAGCGTGTGTATGTGTATATACAGTATATATATATATATAAAATGTGTGTGTGTGTACAGTATGTGTGCGTGTGTAAATACAGTATGTGTGTGTGTGTATATACAGTATGTGTGTGTGTATACAGTATATATGT
>WWET01000193.1:430930-450822 GCA_011038615.1 Limnodynastes dumerilii | reverse complement strand
ACCTGATTCACACTTAAGAATCTTCTTAAAATAAGAACTTAAAGTCACACCTGGGCTAAACCATGGTGATTGCAGGGGAGTCATATTTCATCTGTTGCAAACAGTATTAGTGTTAAGAGGTGATATTTCCCAGCCCAAGTCTAAAAAACAGTGTAATAGTAGAGCTGGTCAGTATCTGTGTGCAGTAAGCAATTCAAAGATATATCCCTGCATGCAAAGAATATAATTAAATTAATTCCTCCTGAAATCAACATGGTTTTGCCCAGGAGTGACTTTAAGTTCTTATTTTAAGAAGATTCTTAAGTGTGAATCAGGTTCTTAATTTCAAGTTCCTTCTTAAGTCTGGATCCAGCGAAATATGTTTAAAGTAAAATTTTACCACTTGTTCAGAAGGAAGTGGTTGAAGGTTACTTTGATTTAAAGAAACATCGGTAAAACGATTGTTTAAGGTTTGGACAGGGTACATTACCACATAGTCTGTCACACTCATGACCCAATCTCACCCTTCAGCATGACTACAGGAATGTGCATGACTGATTTCTCTAAATTGCTTGGGATTGGGCCTGAAGACCGCCTGCTGTGGCTGTAAATCTATGGAAATTCTGAGATTTCTGTCTGAATGTTTTGTATTGGGAATATATCTAAACTTATTTCTTGCACCTATTTCCACGTGGTCTGCAGTGATAAAACCTGTTTAATATGGGAACTGTTTTATATTTTGAGCTGTTTTGAATAACTATACAGATGTGAATTCAAGCAAATTGATTGGTTCATGTCAATTGTCCAATTGCTGATGGAGAAATCTTTGTACACATTGCTTGTATGTCTTGCTGTTACATAGAGTAACTGTAACTATAATAAAAAATAAAAGTAAAAGACAAATAAAAAAAAGAACCCTGGGGTTGAGGAGGTTCTATCTAATCATCGAAGGAACTTGCATAGACACACCTGGAACCCAAGTTGAAACCCCTTTTCCGTCCTGCATATGCTAAAATCTACTGTGTACGCACAACTCTTCATTGGGTCCTCTGCCTCTGTGTCATAAATTCATAAAATTTAAACTATTTGACTACGGGTACGGATGGTATAATAACCAAAGTCTCCATATTGCAGTCACCTTTTCAGTGATATGCAGCTCACTTGGTGGTAGAACATAAGCTGAACGTTAGTATTGGTGATAGGATAATAATAGCACACACACAAAACGATGACATTATGGGGTAGATCCAGAACTCTGCTTGCAATCCGTTTACTAGCATAGCGTATTTACGCGAGCGTACCTTCTATATACTCCCCTAGGCACTCCCCCTGCATGTACGTACTTTGGCTGCTTTACGCTTTCTAAACCCTACCTTAACTTTTGGCAGCGTAACAACACTCTTCCGCACACGTACGTATAGCCAGCGTGTAGTTACGCCGCTAAGCAAGCCCATACTGTACGATTTAAATGCAAACCCCCGCCTACATTGCGTAATTTAATCGTACTTATGGCTAACGTAAAATTGGCACGCCCCCTCGAACGAATTTACGCAACTGATACGTGAAAGGGCCATACACTCAGAGTTATGTTACATTTCGTAGCGTATCATCTGTCGTGCGCATGCTCAGTACGTACCAAATTGCGTTTTTACTTCTCCGCCAGGCGTAAATACACACGGAAACGTTGTTCTGGATCTGCCCCTATATACGACGCGTTTCATACTGACATTTCATTTGGGAATTTCTGTCTCATCAGACAGTTAGCTGCGATTATGAGCTCTCCAAGTGGATGGTGATGTTTCAATATAAAGCTAAAAGTTGTATTTTCATTGTTCATTTTGTAGTACTGTCCTGTGCTCACCCACGAGTACCTCTGTGTACAGAAGAAGCACATGCCAAAGGGAATAATCAGTGATGTTCGCAATGCAAAGCACCCTTTGGGTGGCACACTGTGTAAGCGTGATCAATACCTTATTGGCAGCCATGTCAACAAAGCTTAAGAATGTGGGATGCAAAGTAAACATTAGGATGTTACAAGTAGAAGAGAAACTGGATACAAAGCAGAAAGTAGTTCAGTGTTTTCCAAACTTTGTAAGTTCAAGGCACCTTTAGTAGCTAAAATATTTTTTCAAGGCGCCACTAAGAAATATCGAACAATCATTTTTTATTAGTAAGATCCAAACCAGATATTAACAGGAAAGTTCAGTCGCTTATCAATAAAGAAAGAGATCATATGAGATACATATGACCCCTGCTCTGTCTCTCTAGGTCTCTCCCCTCATTGTCCAGTCCAACTCTTCCTTCTCCAGAACGCATTCTCTGTCTCTCCAGGCCCCTTCTCCATCCAGGTCCACTCCTCGGTCTCTCCAGATCCACTCCTCTGTCTCTCCAGGCCGCTCCGCTATCTCTCAAGGTGTTTTCCTCCAGTCCCACTCATCTCACAAAAGAGGCCCTCTACTCCACCCTTCAAGCCCCTTACTCTATATCTTAAGGCCCCTTAATCCGTTATTCCAGGACACTCCTTTGTCTCTCCAGGTCCTTCCCCTGTCTCTGAAGGCCGCTTCTCTCTCTCTTCAGCCCTCTACTCCGTCTCTCCAGCCTCTTCTTCTCCATGCCTGGTCCCATTATTTCCACTTATCTTTTTCTGTTTCTTGCTCGTCTTTCTACCAGGTGATGTCTCCCAGCTCTTTGTGGCACAATGGATTGCTAGGTAACAAGACCTTAGCCTGGGTGTGCTCTGAGTGACAGCTTTGGACATGTTTGTTCTACCAATTGGTGAGAAGGACGAAAGACATTTCACGAGTTCAGCATTAATCTAGTAAAAACATGTAAAACACAGGCACAATTCAATATCTGTGCCTCTGTTACACATTAGTTATGATGTTCTCCATATATAGTGGCATTAGGCTTTACTAGGGAACCTTGCCAGCCTGCCCACATTGTACATTTTTTTTTATTTTTCCTGGCACAGCAGAATTGACACCAGTATTTAAATCCGGTGGAAATAGAAATAGTAACCGCTCCAGGGACTTTTAGTGTTAGGGGAGGTTAGGGTTAAGCTCTCAGAAAGGGAGGGTTAGGGCTAGGGCCATAGAAGAAGAGGGTTAGGGTCAGGCTGCGGGGAGGGGGTCTTAGGGTTAGGCTATAGAGAAGGGAGGGTTAGGATCAGGTTGCGGGGAAGGGAGGGTTAGGGTTAGAATTAGGGAAAGGTTTGGGGTTAGTTTTTAGGTTTACGCTGCTCTGGGGATCAATTGCTATGCCTCATCAAGGCATAAGCAATCAATATCCCAACCAGTTTGAAACTGGCTGGGAGAGAACTGCCCTCTCAAAAAAAGGCCGTTCTTAGCGGGGACCCACACCCATTTAAATTATAGAGTAAGGGCTTGGTTAAACCCATACAATCGATCCTCCATTAAGCAACAGCCCATTATGCACATAGGCTTGGGCGTAAAGGATAAGGTAGCTTCCAGAGTACGGAAGGGGAGGGTACTACAGAGTAGAGGATCACACTTTGCATAGTTTCGCCTCCGTTGCAGAGAATTATGAGCGTTGTGTATAAGTCTGGATCCGGTCCCATGGGAGTAGGATACAACCAACCAAAATTTCACTTTTGTAAATTAGTTTCTTTCAGATCTCAGAAATGAAGAGTATTGGAGGGGATAAAACAGGGGGAGCACCCTTTTCGTGAGTTGCAGTGAGATCTGGCTCCTCTCTATTTAATGTGTGTGAGATTAAGTCATTTTAATTTAGAGGAGCGGATAGAGGAGAGGAGAGAGAGAGATAATTTTGTGGTATTATTTATTCACCTTGTTTTCATATATTATTGATTGTAATTTTAATTTTTAGCAGCCAAATGCTTTACATTTTGGGAAGAATTTTTTTTCAGCTCTCTTTGGTTTAGAATAGTTGTATATTGACAAATATTGACATTGGAAAGACCAAATCTTCATAACCTGATATTGCAACTGTACATAAGAGACAACTAATAACAATACTCCATTGTACAACACCTAATAAGTATAATACATATTTTATTATTAATGCACATTGGGCTGGATCCAGACCTTGTTAAGTGCATGAACTTAGTTACTCAAGGGCTAAACCATGTTGATTTCATGGGGAGCCAAGTTAATTGTATGCTTTGCATGCAGGGATATATCTTGAAATTGCTTACTGCACACAGATACTGACCAGCTTTACTATCACACTGTTATTTAGACTTGGGATAGGAAACATCATCTCTCAACACTAATACTGTTTGAAGCAAATGAAATATGACTCCCCTGTAATCAACATGGTTTAGCCCAGGTGTAACTAAGTTCATGCACTTAACAAGGTCTGGATCCAGCCCATTGTAAGTAATCCACTAATTAGGTAAAAATAAGTCATTTTTAAACTGGTATTTGAATAAAAGGTACTTTAACTATAGAATTCTTATATTGAAATGGTTGAACCTTCTTAGAGATTGGTGGGCCTCATTCGCAGATATGCATGGTTTAAGTAGGTGCGAATACGCACCTAAATTGAAGCTCCCTCCCACACCACCACCTCCCCCATTTTTTTTAATAACCTAAGGCAAGAGAGGCTGCCCTAGGACTTCCTAAACTTCCCTTCTTAAGAAGGAAAATACGCAGTTTCGCTTGTTGCGGCTCCTTTACATACCTCACACCCACTGTTCTTAAAAATGACCCAAGGCTGCAGTTGCACGCCTCTTCTTAAATAACTATGGATCGTATTCAGAGATAAGAGAGAGTTAGGTGCGTGCTGAACCACACCTAACTCCCGTCCAGCCCGAACCCACCCCCCAGTTTTAGGTGCCTAATGGCAATTAAGAGTGCCATACGCTACCTTAAGAAGGAAAACACACACAGAAAATGCCTTGCCGCACCCTCTCCAGCTAAACTACATCCCTCCCCCCACCCACTTCTACCTAAACACTCTCCGAAGCTGCACTGGCACGCCTCCTTCTTCCTAACCTACTACATGCGGTCTTTAAAGACAGGTTCTTAGGTGTGAATCTGGTCTGGTACGAATTATAGGATTCTAGATGTGTTAGGGTTGGTTTGATTAGTTCTTGCTTTCCTTAACTAAACAATAGTTTTAATGTTCAGAAATGACTCACAACGTCTGACATAGGTGGATGACAATGTTTTTTTTCTCTTGGAAAATAAATAAATTAGTGGGTGAGTCGATCTGTCCAATTATTTGAAGGCATTTCTTTTTTGTGCCATTTGGAAAAGTTGACAGTTCTGCTGACATTTATGAGAGTTTCCCTATACCCTGAGGAAGTCTGACGCATTTATTACACTAATGTATGAGGAATGGGTGAAAGGAAGCATTCAATATTGAACTGTATACTGGAGTCAAAAAGATTTTGGTCTTTCAGTAGTTACATTGTAAGGCAGTGTGAAGATCCATGTGGTGAAATTATATTTTAAAGCGTGGAAATTTTGAGTGTGGCATTTATGACATTCAGGGGCTGATCCAGAGATAAGATTATGTGAACAAAAGTGCAAAGCAACACCTGGACAAACCATGGTGCATTGTGAGAGGTTCCAATAAAATAAATATTAGCATGCAGGGAAAACCACTGGCTAGTTTTGCTTATTGCTCACTGTGGCCAGCAGAGGCGGAACTAGTGGGTTGTGGGCCCAGGTGCATAAAATATGCTTTGGCCCTGATGATATCCCAGGTAATCCGATGAGGAGCTCCGGCAATGCAGTGATGATGTCTGTGGGCCCTTGTATCAGCATGGGCCCCGAAGCCGATGCCGTTGCATCAATGGTAGTTCCTCCCCTAGTGGCCAGGACACCCTCTTCCCCGGCCCCGCAAAGTCCCTCCCCACTTTCTGCCACGAAACCAGGATTCAGAGAATCCAAATCCATGCCGAAAGCATTTTGGTGACGCCTCTGCACTCGTCACCTGCATTCACCTCCCTTTTGCGTTCCTTTTAATTTTTTTGCCGATACTCATAGTTTTGGGTAACCTGTTGTGCATGGGATGTTTTGAACAGCAAATTTTATTGTAATTTGTAGCACTTCCAGACCAAGCCTTTTAAGGATGTTTGTTTAATTTACCTCATATCCATAAAGATCTACAAAGTAGCGTGTTACTTAAATACTACAAAAAAAGAAATTGGCAACCTTCGGTTCTCCAGATGTTAAGGAACTTCATTTCCCATCATGCTTTTCTAGTTAGGCCTAAGGTGTTGGACAGAGGGCCTGATCCAGAGCTACGGCCACCGTAAGCGTAATGCGCATGCGCCAGGCGGATGTTGCCCGGCGTCACTATGGAAACGCCCGATCGTAGACTCTCCCTTAGGGTAGCCTTCAGCCGGCGTAAGGGAGAGTTAATACGCTCCTACAAGGGGGAGTGTAGGGCCAGAGCAGCGATGTTACGCTGAGCACTACAGCGCTCAGTGTAACATCGTAGCTCTGGATCAGGCCCAAAATGTCTTAGATTTAGACTTAACACCAGGAGCCAGATTTACAAAGCTGCTGGAATAGAAGTGGAGATGTTGCCCATTGCAACCAATAAGATTCTAGCTGACATTTGCTAGTATATAATAGGCTAGTGAGAGCCAGAATCTGATTGGTTGCTATGGGCAACATCTCAACTGTTTCTTTCCCTGCAGCTTAGTAACACTGGCCCCAGGAGTACCATAGGCTGCCTATGCCAGTCACCTAGAATGCAGTGCCTGTTGGATGGCCAATCGAGGCAGGTGCTAGTACATTTTAGACAGAGAGGGGAAGTTGACACAGCCTGACAATAGCCAATTTTTTGGAGGACAATGATAACTGACCCATAGCAATGTGCATATAGACTAGGGGTGTAACTAGAAGTTTGTGGACCCCCTAGCTCAGCTGCCTTCAGCAATGTCACTTGGTGACCCCTATCTTCTCTTAAAATACCCTGATGTCATCACATCAGTATCAGTGCATGGAATAATAGAGGAGCTGGCGCCAGCTGTTTCTTAAGCAGTGGTGTGGAATCTGTCTCTGCAGCATGGCTATAGAGTCACAGTGAATAGTGTGTCCTACTACCACGATCCTCTATTGTAGTGCTGCAGAGACACTCCTCCACAACACTGCTAAGAAACAGCCGGCACCAGCTCTTGGACAAATGGTAAGCACATCCTGTACTGGTGCAGTGGAATTGCTGGAGGCAATTTTCTTTTACATCAGTTGCCTGTGCATCATTTACGTGGGAGATACGGCACAAGTTTGCCCTTTGAAAAGAAGGCAAACCAGTTTAGGCATTGTGATGTTCTGCTGGGACTCCTTGGGTTCTGGTATTCGTGTGGATGTCACTTTGACACAAACCACCTACCTAAACATTGCTGCAGACCAGGTTCACCGATAGCAGGGACCCCTTATCAGCAGGATAATGCGTTCCTGCCACACTGCAAAAAACATTTTGAGGAATAGTTTGAGGAACACGAGGGTTCAAAGTGTTGACTTGGCCTTCAAATTCTCCAAATCTCAAAGTGATCAAGCCTAGGTCGGCATATGGTTGATAAACAAGCTTGAGCCAGGAAGGCCTCAACTCCCAACTTACAGAATTCAAAAGGATCTGCTGCTAATGTTTGAGTGCCAGATACCACAGCACACAATCAGAGGTCTTGTGGAGTCCATGTCTTGACAGGTGAGTGCTGTTTTGGTGACACAAGGGGACCTAAAGACTATTTGGCAGACGGTATTAATGGTTTGGCTGATCAGTGTATACACATGGGGAATTGTAACATTATTGTTTTAAACACTACAAAATATTGATTTTTGTTTAGTTAGGTACTGAAACGTTTTTACATGAGGTGGTTAAATATTGGTCTAGAAATCTGCTCCATTGGGAAGTCGTATAATCAAATAGAAATTTGGTTTAGGAGGGACAGAGGATTCTTTTGTGCATAGAAAGAGCCTATAATATATTCAATTTAAAATCACAAACATCTATCCACGTTGATAAACTACTTCTAATAATCTATAGATGTTAATTAAAGAAAAATATCTTCATCAGGTCCAATAACCTATATCCACAGGACATTTCAGCGTTTAATTCTATTAGTTTGAATAAAAATACTTTATTCTGGAGGCCTCCTTGGATAGAGAATTAAGGTGGAGAGGTTTTTCGACACATGGGAAAGTTACATATATTCGCTCCACATGCAAACAAAAAATCATATACACCACTGTTTTGAACTTACTTCTTGGTATCTTGTGCGTTTGATGGGAAATGACCCTCCTATAGTAGGATACTAGTCTTATGGTACAGAAAGGTTAAAGATCTTGGAAGATTTATCTAGGAGAACTTATGCTTAATGAATAGACTGAACCGTGAGCAATTATAATATTTACCACTTGCTAATCTTGCAAGTTAAAGCTATATATTCTTTGTGAAAATTGTATTGTAACAAAGACTTGGATACTATTTAGTCTCTGATGAAACCCATTTGTGATGTATGTGTACTATGCCTTGTTAATATAAAAAATAGATTAAAAAAACCCCAGAAAACACTTTATTCACCTACAGAAATAGAATTGAAAAGACAAACTCTCCTAAAACCATTTTTATACTTTTTATTAGACATTAAATATATTATCTATTTCATAGTAACAATTTAGTAATACATAAGCAAGGCAATCTTATATTGTAGAAGACCCCTCAAATTACAATGAAAATACAAAGCAATGTATTCCTAACAAGAACACCACTAAAGTACATAAGACTGGAATGTAATTAAATTGGTAAAATAATAAAAGAAACCATATTTAGGAAGGTAAAAATGGGACCACTTAATGGCTCCATATTTACTACAAGAATATTTTTTTTTTCTAAATTTGTCTTCTAGTAAAATAGAGCTATTATATTATATACTGTATATCCCAGATTCTCCCCTAATAAATATGGTCACGGATATGAAGTATAAATGAATGGCAGTGTGCTAATGTAATCCTTAACTTAAAAAAGCCTAATTTGTTTTCTGATTAATAATCATCTGTTCCAATGTTTGCTAAAAAAAAAAAAAGTTATGTTGTAACGTGTAAATTATATGGAAATTGTTTAATGCTTTAGTTGGATAATCAAATGTGTTTACAAAAAATAAAAAACCTTTGGCAATGGAATTTCTTTTTACAGAACATGAATGATGTGTAAATAACAGTATAAAAATATGAAGTAACATGTAAACATGCCTTTAGTAAGAGAGGAGCGAAATTTTCAAAACTGTTCCTGAAAATTTTCACCAGGTTCTGTTTTTCAACTGCAGAATTGTGCTCAATTCACAGGTAGAATTTGGCAGTCTGAACCGATCCCTACCAAACCGCAGAATGAATTGCCATATTGTAGCGCAAAACCAAGGACTATAAATCTTTTGAAATAACAATGTACATATACAGTGATGTATGGCATTCTGCAAAATGGTGAAGGTATAAAAAACAAAAAATACTAATTGCCAAATATGATATTTCGCTTCTCTCTCTACCTGAAGCCTAATGAGGAGACTTATGCGTGTACAGACACATAGACTTACACACATAGACATCTACACAATGCACAAAAGGATTGACTAAGGCATTACATTAAAAGAAAAAACAAAACCAAAAAAACGGAAGTGATTTTCTTTGAGACGATTGTTTCGCTACAGGTCAAAACAGTACATTCAAACCTTACACTTTATGACTTATTATTAAATCAAAATAAATAAAATACCATACAAAGAATATATTTGTGGAAAAAGGCATTTTTGTATGCACCATACAGCTACTGTAAAGAAAGTGGCAATACACGTCTCTATAAAATATTCATATATGAAATGATATGCAGAAATACTCAATAGATGATGGACACAAACCAAGATCAATACATAGAATGTCCCATATGTATTATTGACCTCATACAGGAATACAGAATTATTTTCAATTATATGTCGCACAACTGCAAACAGCTGACAATTCAACAAGATTGGTCAAGAATCTGACAAATATATCTCACATTAACTCTGAACGCAACAATATTTACCTACAAATCTTTTTCATTGTAGAAGTGTCATTCATTTTTATTCTGCTATAAAAGTGACTTTGAGGAGGGTTCCCTCCTAGTATGGACCACTATTTTCCACCAGACCATGATCATTTTAAAAGGAACGCAAACCATGCTTAGTTGTAAACTGCTAAAAATCAGATATAAAGAATTCTAAATAAAAACATACATTGTGAGAGATAAAAGAAAAAGATCTCAATTATAAAGTGATGGAATGTATATTTATATATATTTATATTTTCAGCATGAACATTTCTTACAAAAAAAACAAAAAAAAAAACATCTTATATGTAAAAATATTTAGGTTAGTAGATAATACATAATATGGGCATCTCATAAAAAAACGAAAACCAAAAACGTGCGGTTTTACCTTTTTTTTTGTTTTGTGTTTTTTTTTAGATTATAGACAGTATAAAAACATTTGCTCACTTTGAGCCAAATAGTGTAACATTTATAATAAATGCACTTTTTTTTCTCCTCCATAAAGACAAATCTGTGCTTTTTCAGAAAGTGCTGCAATATATTCTTGAGAAGCACAGAAATCTAGATTTTGTAACATATAAATGAAATGCAAAGGCAGGTCAAATTATGGGTTATAGATACAAAGTCCAAGTATAGAGAAAAGGGTTGGTAAGGTCTATGATATAACACAGTGGTGAAAGCAGGACACTGAATAATTCTGGCGTATTGCAAAGATAATATAGGAGTTAAAACAATGACTTAATGCTTAAACGCGATGAATACAAATAATTTGCTGCATGTGCCATGTGATCAGCCATTCAGCCACTGTGATTAGGTTGAGAGGCACACTTCAGATTAGCTTGCAATATGTGAAGAATCTGCACTGCAGAGACCGGTGTTAACTTAACACACAGCTATAGTGTACTGTATTTCCTGTGGACTCAGAATGGTGATGTATAGACAAATGGTTAAAGATTATTTAAAATAAAGGTATTCTATGGGTTAAATCTGCAAGCGCAAATGTAATAAATGCTACAAATATCTCTATGTAAATATACAGTGTGATTTAGAATAACTTTGCGAAAAAGGCAATCATATATTACCAGAAACACCGACAGGTTAACTCGGGATTTCCAGCATCAAAAGCCTTCAGAAATGAATTGCGATTAAAGGTTTGCAAATGCCCAATGTTTAATCTGCAATCTGCCCATATCGAGATTAAAAAAAAGTTTCAATCAACTTGTAAAACATAGGCCGCAAACAGAATGGGAAGTATATGAAAGCCTTTTTCTTCTAACTCTTATTTGATATAGTCTCTGTATTTAGTATATCTATTAAAATACATCCTACTTTTTTTTTTTTATTGACTAGTGATTGTGCAAATTGAAATTTCCCTGACAGTGATGAGTTTTTAGAGTTTATAATTTGCCATTTCAGAAGTAAATGAGAAAGAAAAAAACAAAACAATCTCTAATGTATAAAAATTAGACTAGATTCACAAGGCACGTATGTCTAATAGGATGGGGCATCATGTGGTAATAGCAATATTGTTACAAATATAACAGTTCTTTTCTTATTTGGTGTCGAAAGGCAACACTTATTGATGGTGTTTTGTCCAACTTTCAACTAACACGAAGAGTTCGGACATTACTTTCAAAATGACAAAACATTAAAAAGGAACGTGTGTTTATTCACCTGTCAAAACACACGCTGGACTACCTCTATAAGACAAAAAATACAACCAGTATGTTCAAACATAGAAAGGTACAGTATGTATATGCAGATCCTACTATTATTAAAGACTAAGACACGTATTGCTGCTTAGTTTAGACTAAATTTAACGGACAGTTTCACAGTGTTTTCATTTTCAGAAGTTTCTCTGTAAATGGTTTTATAGAGGCAGACCTATAAATACAAATGTTTTAGTCTTATTTTTCTACTGCTTGTTGAACGTTAACACATAGGACCCGATTCACAATTAAAAATCTGTGGCTTTAATGGATATACTGCGCATGCGTAGTAACTTAATGTATGCAATTTACTATGGACTTTAGAACGGGACGGCCCTAAATCACCATTACGAACTTATTTCTTCAAGGCTCGTAGTGACTTAAGAATAAAGGGGCGTGCCAGGAAAAATTAAGAACAAAGATAAGAAGAGTGGGTGGAGGGAGCCATTTAATTGCGGCAAACACTTTCTTAATTAGCCTCCCTACGCACACAACTACGAACCTAAAGAGAAGGTAGCCCTATAGCATTCGTAAGTCGGTTAAGAAGCTAAAAACCAGGGGGCTTATCAGGGGAGTCACCTTGCTACATTTTGCATATAATTAAGAACCTAAGTCAATCTTAAGTGTGAATACGGTCCCTAATCACAACTAATGTCTGTTTCTAGCACTTTGTAGGGCCATATGTTATAACTGTATAGCATGAAAATGTGAACAAGTTATAGAAGTAACTTAATTGTTGCACAATACATGCAATGCTTTTATATCATTGCAAAATTAGTTTTTATTTTTAAAAGTTGTGTGGTCATTTAACCGTACCCTATCATCATATACTTTTCTGTTTAATAACATCATTTATGTTATGTGTTCACATCTGTCCTAGGCCTGTGACATACTTGGCTGCCTGGAGTCTTTCATTCCTTTAAAATAGGGTGCCCTTTGTCCATGCCTAAAAACATGCCACCCTCCCACTGTCCTTGTGACATTTTGATCTGTAGCTTTTAAATTTATTTCCCAGCATTTTTTTTTATTTTTTATTATTATTATTATTATTTTTAGTTAGAAACTAAAGGTCAATTTGGGAACTTTTATCTTGTATCCATTACGTGCATGTAACGTAAAGTCTAGTTACAGTCAGTCGGTTAAGGTGTGTCTGACAGGTAGCAAATAAGCTTTCTACGTAGCTGAATCTATAGTTAAGACACAAGGCAATGGATGAATATCTCTGAACGGGTAACTACAGAAGGTCCTGTAACCCAAAGAAGCCATTTCAACAGGAAACCAGATTTCCCGTACAAAGTAGAACACGACAGCAATCATCTGGTGGCTTAAAGGTTTTACTTCCATTAACCACGCTCCAGTTTTCTTACATATTGGCAATTGTATATAAGAACCAGCAGCTGACAACTATTTTTCACTATTCATATTTCATTACATCACTAATTCAACACCATATTCAAAAGGTCCTTAACACTCAAACAATTCTCCTTTCACGTAGAGAAACCAGACATAGATATATATATTCTCTTTTCCCTTGACTTATTAAGCTAATATGGTTTTGTCCAATTATGAAAGACACAGCAGGAAAGCTGACCTATCACAAGCACAACCTAAGCGCAATATGCATTGACTTAAACTATCCTACAAGGATTCTCTTAAGGCTTTTACGGAATTATGTAACTGGATACAGAGGTGAATTAACTGTCTCTCGATATAACGCTCCATTAGCCAAAGACATTGTATAGTGGCTACACACTACCCAACAGCAGAAGCTATCTTTCTAGTGCCCTGTACCAGACCTAAGGCGATGACAGGATTATCGGGTTACAAGGTTTTGTCAACATTCCAACAAATCGGGTCAATAAGCTGATTGGACTGCTAATCAAATAGGACCGAATCCTTCCCTCCACTGCAAGCAGAGATACAAAAGTCAGATCCTCACTGTACCCTAACTCCTGCAGAACCTAGGATCGCAGGACCCTGCCTTAATTTTTGGATATTAATCTGGATAGTACATAAGGCCCCTACTGTACAATTACCAACCCCCCCTCCCTTCGGTAAATGTTGGAGGAAATACTTCTATTATGAATGTCTGTATCGGGAGGATCCAGATTCATAATACAAGTGTGGTCTATGCACAAGTCTCTTACGAGCAGGAAACAACTGTCTGGCGGAGGTCGGAAACTGGTCCATAGTGTGTGGCCAGCTTAGTTTCATTGGCTCACTTTATCTCAAGCAACTCAAAATTAGTTTCGACCAAATAAAAGGCCTTAAAATAAGAATTTGTAGTGATGCTGGCCTACACAACCGTACAAGGGCCACTTCAAACAGGCACACTCTAGATTAGATTGTACCAAAACACTATTGTGCCTGAAACCACATATATGAAAATATCCTGGACAATGGGCCTGATTCAGACTTAAAAAGGTGCTTAAAATAAAAGAGGAAAGTTACTCCTGAACTAAACCAAGTTGATTTCAGGGGGAGTCAAGGTAATTGTATACTTTGCATGCAGGGATATATCTTTGAATTGCTTACTGCACACAGATACTGACCAGCTTTACTATCACACTGTTATTTAGACTTGGGATAGGAAACATCACCTCTCAACTCTAATACTGTTTGCAACAGATGAAATATGACTCCCCTGCAATCAACATGGTTTAGCCCAGGAGTAACTTTCCTCTCTTATTTTAAGCACCTTCTTAAGTCTGAATCAGATCCCATATTACTAAAAGATGTGAGCTGGTGCATGGTATACCCCATCCCCAAAGTATATTTATACCAATTATCATAGGACGAAGGTGCAGTTTGTGATTAAGCTACTCCACTAAGACCACAGGTCAGTGTAAAAATAGACACATACATATACTTGTGTAACAAACAACCGTTTTGTAAGCAATCACATACGAAGCTGAACATTTAAAAAGGGGACATGCTTTTGAAGCAAATGATCCATCACATAAACGAACAGCACCGTCTTGACCTTTGAGTGTATTAAGGCATTTAACACCATGGGCCTAGAAACACAGGAGTTAAAGCTCCTGTTTTAAGAATTTCATGATGTTTTATGTTCCACATACAGGGAGGATTCTACTAATCCAGCCTCTCAATGAGTGAGCAGCAAGAATGGAAATGCACTTATATATAATACAATCATTTCCATCTATAAATTTAATTAGAATAATTAAACATAAATATTGAAAAAAAAAATTGTACGGATAATCTTGGGAAACGAGGGCGCTTAAAATCTACTTAATTACAAAGTACTGGATGACAACGGCAAACAGAAACGCTACGACGGCAAACATCATAAGGAGCAAGATGGCGAACTGCTCGTCACTAAGAGGCTTCCTCTTGTTCCTGGTGGCCTCCAATGCAGCATTTGCACAAGGCAGGTCCAACTCTTGTCTTTGAGATGAGAATGTGGTGCTCGGACTGTAGGGGCCGTACAGCTCCTGCAATCCACTGGAATCTTGGCATTGCCGGCCGGCACAAACTCTAAACCGGTATTCACAGTTTGTTTGAAAGTTTGTAAATGCGAACGAGGTGTCTGTTCCTTTGTATACCTGGTAAAAAGGGAAACAAAACAGTGGTCAAAATAAACAGATTGGGTGATGTAACTGGTCATGTATGCTGCCCAAAAATATTGGACCTAATTCAGATACTGAAAATAACAGAGGCAAGTTACTCCTGGGCAAAACCATGTTGATTGCAGGGGAGTCATATTTAATTTGTTGCAAACAGTATTAGAGTTGAGAGGTGGCGTTTCCTAGCCCAAGTCTAAACGGCAGTGAAAAAGTAACGCTGGTCAGTATCTGTGTGCAGTAAGCAAAAGCAAAGATATATCCCTGCATGCAAAGAATACAATTAACTTGACTCCCCCCAAAATCAACATGGTTTTGCCCAGGAGTAACTTTCTTAGGGGAATTACTAGCTCCTTTTTAAGTCCAGCGCTATGACTGTACAAAAATACAGAGTATTGATAGTCAAAACATCCATAGTCACAGTGCCATAATCAGACTAAGTACAGTTTAAAGGATTATACAGAGAGAAAATGAGGTGAAAAAAACAATAAAATACGGGAAGGTAAAAATGCCACAAATAGAGTAATGAGTCCTATTTTAAGTGCTGCAGAAGTTTAAGATCTGAAGGATTTGCATGGAAATGGGCGGGGGAGGCAGGGAGATGAGGGAAAGTGGGCGCGGGCAGACACTTAGGATCTCAAATAACCGCAACTACTTCCCTTAAGATCTCAAATGACAGCGCAGAGTTAGGGTTGCTCAATGGTGGTCTAACTTTAAGATCCGCCGCTGTTTGCAAGGGGAGTGACTATTTAAACAGTGGGCTGTAACCTGCTAAGATCTGACTTTAGTTGCGTATATTTGCGATCTTTTCGCAATCGCATCTCTGAATCAGCCCCTTAAGTTCAAGCTCCTTCTTAAGTCTGAATCAGGCTCATTATCATAAAGTTCAATGCAATAATGTGACTCTGAGCAATAATATAACATTTTATATAACATTTTAGGATAGGCATAGCATGAAAAAATACCAAGAATTCTCAAGAATACACTAATGATGTATGTTACATGCTGGATTTTTTATTAAAAATGTAGTTTAACATTACAGTGTAACCTAAAATAATGGTATTTACCAAACCAGTACGCGAAAAACTTTTGGGTAATTAAAATTGGAAAATATAAAGAAGCAATATATAGCTATAATACATATTCACGCACCTGATCAACCTCTTTCCCATTGGTAAGCTGAAGGATGTAAACAATTGCATCTCCTCTCATCGGTGGCAGAGGCTCCCAAGATACTTCACAAAGGTTGTTGTCAATCTGTTGCACTTTGGGTGCTACAAAGGATGAGAAGGGTTAAGAAGGTGATTCGCATCAGGTTTGACATAACAGACAGGGCTGGTGTTAGGTCTCTGGACACCTTAAGCAAAGTTACACCCTGTCGCCCTCCCCCAGACACTGCCTCCAACATTGCTTCAGAGGCACAGTACTATGCAGGAGTCTTCTTTATCTGCTCAGCTGCCATGAGCAGTACAAGAAAGCACCACTGCAGGGAATCGGCTGAGCCTTGACTCCTGAACACACAAGTCACCACAGGAGATTAGCGGAGTGGCGGCAGAATGCTAAACCTGGTAGCACCATAGCTGACTGTGGAACTCTTAATTAGTCAATGCTTGGTTTCATGGTAAATCTATAGTGCCTTCAATTAGTTATGTCATCCTCTATGCAGAGTTCCTAAGTGTTGTTTGATAGCAAAAGTAGGGGTATACTGTATTACAGACATAAGTAACCTGTGGCAATCCAGA
The DNA here is from genome assembly GCA_011038615.1 of Limnodynastes dumerilii. NCBI lineage: Eukaryota > Metazoa > Chordata > Amphibia > Anura > Limnodynastidae > Limnodynastes > Limnodynastes dumerilii. Next base: position 433,791 of record WWET01000193.1, on the reverse strand, counting down.
TGTTGTGAAACTACAAGTACCATCATGCTTTGCCAGTTAACAGCTAAGCCCATGCTGGGAGTTGTAGTTGCACAAACTTGGAGCAAAAAAGGATGCCTATGCCTGTGTAGAGTAAACACAATGGGCCTGATCCAGACCTAGTTAAGTGCTTGCACTTAGTTAATCCTGGGGCAAAACCATGTTGATTTCAGGGGGAATCAAGTTAATTGTATTCTTTGCATGCAGGGATATATCTTTGAATTGCTTACTGCACAGATACTGACCAGCTTTACTATCACACTGTTATTTAGACTTGGGATAGGAAACATCATCTCTCAACTCTAATACTGTTTGCAATAGATGAAATATGACTCCCCTGCAATCAACATGGTTTAGCCCAGGTGTAACTAAGTTCATGCACTTAACTAGGTCTGGATCCAGCCCATTATGTACTCAACTTGCGCTCTAACCAAGCACCTGACAGACGGCTCCTACTTGTGCCCTACTCATGTCCCCTAACAGAAGTCCCCATGTCATGCGCCCTGGTCCTTGCCCCCAAATGCGCTCTTTCCTCTACTTATTTAAGAGAAAGTGGCTAAAAAACTATAAAGTTTAAAGCCTGATGACTTCTTGAAACCATTATTTCTTGTACAGCTAAACGTTGGAGATGTTCCAAGAAACCACATAACATTAAACGCTGCCGAACATCTACCTTTCAATGCTGCGGGTACAGATTTGGTTGTAGAAAAGCTGTAAATCTCAGAAAACGGTCCTTCTCCTGCGTCGTTGTATGCCTGGATTCTGAAGTTGTATGTAGTGGACTCATTCAATCTCTGCACCTTATATGTATGGCAGGGCCCGTTGTAGATTGTTAAGAACCTGCACAGAAAGAGCTCTGAATTAAAAAACAGAAAAACAAAAAAAAAACCCAGACAAAAGCTAAGAACAAAAAAAGAGACTCAACTTATCAAAAAGTGTTATAATTATTCAATGAGATTTTATTTATTACTACATTTTTAATAAATATGATTCTTAGCTACCATAAGGAGAATATATTTATTTTATATACTTATTATATATTTATAACTGCAAGTTAAGTGAAGCAGACTGAGATAGAATACAGAATAGAGATAGAATTACAGAATAGAGGGACCCAGTGAGCAAAATAAAAGGACAAAAAAAAAGAAAGATTATTTAGTGGTGTCTATATCCATTAACTGAGGATATTACTGAAGCCTGGTAGTGTTGACCTGGTAAACAGTAGCCACTTACATGTACTGAGCTAACGGACAGCCTACATACAAGAGGAGGTGTAAAGTGCACATCAATCAGTATAACAGTCTCCCAGTCACTGGCCGACTCACCTGCTGAGTTTATCCTCCATCTGTAGGTTATACTGTGACGTTTCTGTGGCTAAAGCTTTGCTGGATCCATCTCCCCACTTCAACTTAAGGCTCTGGTGGCTGAAGACCACACATTCTAGATGGGGAGGATTGGGAGGCGGTGGCTTGGTTTTGGCTTTAATAGATGGACTGAATGGACCTGCACCTAAGCTGTTTATGGCCTGAATTCGTATTCTAAAGTAAAGACCAGATGAAATATAAAAACATATAAGATTAAATATATAAATACACATATACATTCACACTACAACATGACATAAAAAAAGGTAACCGTTTATGGATAATGAAAGATAGAACGCAACAGCTCTTGATCAGAGAATAGCATAAGTAATATTAATACACAATATTCCCCTGTACCATATAAACATTTTACACAGACCGGTCACTATCACAGTCCTAGGCAACCTTGGGTACTCCGGGTGTTACGAATCTAAAGTGCCATCATGTCTTTCCCGGTAGCAGCTATATGTATGCTCGGGGGCATAAGGTGACACACCAGGGTCCAATAGCAAGGAGGCGGGGCCTGAGTATGGATGGGTGGGACTAGGCAGGACAGGGGGTGGAGCTGGATGGGATCACTGCCTGATAGACTCTGTCAGAGGCTGACAGCTTAAAACAGCAGTTGGCACTTCATGTATGAGTGCGGAGCGCTGTTAATAAATACATAGCATGAGTAGTCACCTACAACCCAAGCATCAGTAGATATGGCATTACCTGTAAGTGCGGTCAGGGACCAGATTGGTGAGAACACAGCTTGTAACAGAATCCACAGTTATCTGTTGCTTTTCCCCATAATCTATGGTGTATCCAGTGATCTCGGAGCCATTGCAGCATGGTTCTGCCCACTGAAGAGCAAGGCACTCGGATGGTGAGGATAAAGGAGTTTCCAGGAGCTCTTCGTCAACAGCCTGCAGGACAGATACGGCAGCAGGGACTGACGATGGTGTTGTAATTACTGCGGTGTCTCCGAACAGCCCAGCACCAGCCATGTTAACAGCCTGCAAGAGATAGCATAATAAACCCAAAGCCTACAGGCAAGGAGACTATAAACAAAGGAAAACACTATGTTAATCCATTTTGTATTATTGCACGCACCTGAACTCGACAGTAATATGTCGTTGCTGGTGTCAGTCCCTTGATTTCATGGCTTGAGGAGGAACCAGTGTAAATGATTTGCATACACCCTTCCATCCTGCCCCACTCTAACCGGTATTCTGTAATCTCTGCTCCATTACAGCTGGGAACCTGGACATAGAACAAGAATGTGACCATTACAACCCATTGCCCATTACTGGGTACAATGTAGTGCTTAATATCACTCCCCCAAAAAAGTAACATAAAAAGGCACCTAAACTGGTAATAATAGAAAACAGCAAAATAAAAACAGGTTAAATTATCATAAAAAAAATAATAATATTTGTAGTAAAAATTGGAACAGAAAGTGCCACGGAGGGGGTGGTTGTATTATTATTATTATTT
>WWET01000193.1:391240-427041 GCA_011038615.1 Limnodynastes dumerilii | reverse complement strand
TATTTTATTTTAGAGCATAGCACTGTCGGTCATTTAAACCATTGGTGGATCAACTTTGGCCTAATGGGCCTGTTCCCGGCTCAGTAGTAAAGTAGAATCATTACCCATCTATACAAGTACAGTAGAGTCTGATGGCGCCATACTCACTTCCCAGCTGGCTAGCACGCAGTTCGCACTCTTACAGATCATGAGGGGCACTTTGCATCTCTCTGGTGGGCCGGGCGCCGTGCAGAACTCCGATGCCTCTGAATAGGGTCCACACTAAAAATCAATAGCCAAAATGTGATTTAATGAGATAAACTAGGGCTTAATACCAATTGTTGTTTTGTGGCAATTACTCTGTAAGCATTACCCCGGCTTTGTTTGTTGCTTTTATCCAGAAGGAGTATGTTTGGCCGGGCAGCAGGTTGCTCACTGTGCATTCCACATCAGGACCTTGGTAGACAGCGCCTCGATCTTCCTGCTCAGACTTTGCCATCTCTACAGTGTAACATGTTACCGCTGAACCACCGTTCATACAGGGAGGATCTAGAGAAAGCACAAAACCATATTCAGAGCCATAAGCACTATTCAAAGGAATGTGTGGTTCTGCAAATAAAACCGGATCCAGACTCGCCCTTTACGGTTGTTTTGCGCTGGCAAATGGCGAGAGTGCCTGCGTTTTTATGAGGCTTTCAGAACGGAGCTGGAATCTCCGGATCCAGGCCTCGGGACGGGTTATTATGCGTGTATTACAGTCGTTCCCAAACTGTGCGCCGTGGCTCCCTGGGGTGCCGTGATGCTCTCACCGGGGTGCCGTGTGATATTTCTATTTTCTATTCTATTCTAGTCTTAGGGGTGCCTTGAAAAAATATGGAGACCCTAAGGGTGCCTCGAACTGAGAAAGTTTGGGAACCACTGATGTATAAACATGTTGGACAGAAAGAGGTATGTAAATCATCCAGTAAGAGCTTGGTTAAGCCCTTACACATTTCAAGTATTAAGGTAGAGCCCTACTGTCGGAAGTCCTATGTGTGCAAGGAAAAGTAGTCTCTTCTTGCACACACGGGAATTAAGGTGTACACACACTATACAATTATCTGGCAGATTATCTGGCTGTTGGAATGAAAATGTGGTAATGGATGAGAGCAACTGACAATACAATCTGCTCTCATTCATTACCAGATTTTCATTCCAACTGCCAGATTTTTCAAATAATCTGCCAGATAATTGTATAGTGTGTGTGCACCTTTAGGATTGCGCGTCCATCCTCCATCAGAAGCAGCAGAGTACTGGATCAGGCCCATAGAGAAGATAATATATTATCTAACACAGGGGTTGTCAACCAGTGGTACCTGGGACATTTTCTGGTAGCAACTGTATTTTAACCAGGAGTGATACCAGATGACAGAGAAAATATTTAATTAAAAAATCTGGGCTTAATTACCAAAATATATAAAAATAAAATAAAAATAAATTAAAGATAATATTCATGTAGGTACTTGACCTGACTGCCTAGTGGATAACTGGAACTCTCCCCAAAAATATGTTGAAAACCGCTGATCTAACGCAGAGCGTTAAATAAGTTAACAATAAAGTCTAACATTGTTTACTAATAATCATTACACCAGTTATGTTTATATGATAGCAGCACTTGTGGTGTCCAGCCTATAAAGCAACTAACAATATTGGCAAAGAGATTACCTTAAAACCTAATTTTTCATAAGCATCAACAATAAACAGTACTGCGCCAACGTCACACATTTGCCCAACGCTACGACTCTTTCATCCAGTGGAATTATGTTGCCAGTAGACAATAGTTTCACTGTCACATGCTTAGCAATGAGGAAAGTGGGGGGAATCTCTGGTGATATGGATAGCATATGTCTTACTCTAAGCCAATAAAAACAACTAAATTACCAGCTGGATTACTGGCAACAGATGCCATCGAATTAATATATGGTCAGTACAGTGGCTCAGTGAGTAGCACTTGCGTTTTACATTGCTAAGGTCATGAGATCGATTCCCGGATCTCCCTGTGTCTGCGTGGGTTTCCGCCGGTTTCCTCCCACACTCCAAAAACATGCTGGTAGATTAATTGGATGCTGAATAAGTGTGGGTGTGTTAGAATGTAGCAGGGACTGATGTGAATGTTAAATATCCTCTGTAAAGCGCTATGTAATTTGACAGCGCTGTATAAAAACCAGTTAATAAATAAATAAATTTAGAATCAACAATCAATTGAATTCCAACCAAAACTTTCAGCTTGGGTAAGAGCTTTTAATTTCAGAGAAGCAGCATTTTTAAGTGTTATCACAGTTTATATTGGATGCCTCTTGCATACGCATGAGTCTTCCCAGCAATATACACATAAATAAAATAGGATACTGAAGCCATAACCTGGATTTTCAAAGGCCTTAAAATGGAGGGAAAACGAGCTTTGTTTGGGGTTTTCTTTTACTTTTTTTTTTTTTTTTTTTTTGCACCGACTCTTTAATCATTTTCTAAAACTCAAGTTGTTGAAACTTACCCCACAACAGACTCAACTCCTTGGGTTTGGCTTTACCACCTAGACGAGGGGGTTGGCATGGACCTGGTGGAACAATTGCTGTCTGGACTGTTAAGATCTCAGAAAACTATAATGAGAAATAAAAAAGAAAGACACGTGAAAGATATTTCTTTCCATATTGACAGGAAAAAAAAATCCTGTTCGACTAAGACAGAAACATTAGCAGTTGCTTAACATATCTTTAAGAAACTCAGCCACTGCCTGGACCATATCAATGTTACACAAAGTAATAATTCATACTTGAAAACTTAAGTTGATAGATGCCAGGGATCTTGATGACATAATCATCCCATCCCCAATGACCAATGCTGTGGCTTTACAATCCTCTGAGCCACAGCATTGGTCAATGGGGGCGGAGTCACAATTTACATTAAATCAGATATTCAACACTGGACAGTATCAGATTATTAAGCCCCGCTGTCTGGGCCAAATGCAGGAGACTGTTCTGCTCTCCCGGAAATCTGGGAGCACTGCCAGACATTTGGGAGTCACCAAATAAGCTATAACTATCTTAACATCAATCTTTAAGCAAAGTTTCCCAACCCAAGGATAGGGGAGGGTTAGTTTGGGGATACAGCAGGTACTAAATTCCAGGTCCACGTATGCTAGGGGGTCCTACACCGGAAACATTTTTTTCGGCTGCAGGGAAAAAATCAGCACCTTTGTAAAGGGGTTCCAGTCTTAAGCGGTTCTTCACTGACTAACTGTCAGTGCTTTCCACCTGCTAGACACACCCTCAAGGACCCACAGCTACACTCCCATTGGTTTGTGGACATCTCTTTTGCACTGCACTTCCTGGTAGCCCATAAGTCTCTATGAATGTCGACAATGGAAGGCACCAAGAAGTTGCTGTACCAGAGCCCAAAATCTTGGCAGCCCTGCGTGTTTGGTCACATTTAGTGGGGGCATTTTTGAGAGGAAACTACTGAGAGGTCAGTACTACTACACACGTCACTGTATGCACACTGCAGAATTATAAAGAAGACTGCTATACATGCTTAAACATTGAAAGCTGATGCACAATGGGCTTGATTTAGATTTAAGAAGGAGATTGAAATTAAGGGCCTGATTCAGAATTAAGAAGGTGCTTAAAATAAGAGAGGAAAATTACTCCTGGGCTAAACCATGCTGATTGCAGGGGGAGTCAAGGTAATTGTATTCTTTGCATGCAGGGATATATCTTTGAATTGCTTACTGCACACAGATACTGACCAGCGTTACTATCACATTGTTATTTAGACTTGGGATAGGAAACATCTCCTCTCAACTCTAATACTGTTTGCACCAGATGAAATAGGACTCCCCTGCAATCAACATGGTTTAACACTTTCCTCTCTTAATTTCAAGTTCCTTCTTAAGTCTGAATCAGGTCCAATGTTTGTGGTTTGGCAACGGATTCCTTTTAAAAAAAATAAAAAAAAAACAAAACAAAAAAATAAAAAAACTTGATCGCAATGAGAAGCCAATCATTATACAATTCTGTAATAAAACGTGCTTTAGAAGGATGCAAATAAGGAGGAAGGTTAGTCAAGAAAGTCAATGGAGTAAGCAGTAATGTAAAATGCTAATCACATTGCCCAATTTCACACGCTCAAGTTACCCAAGTGCAGAGCAACTCCTACTAAGCAAGCAATATATTAACGGAGAACCAAACACGTGGGAAAGGAGCCCTCACAACACTCACAGACAACACTCCCATAGCCGGAAACGAGATCTCCTGCTCGGACCACTGATTACATGACCACACCTGCAGAGCCAGGGGAAGGGGCAGCTAAGTGACAGCTCTTCTATGTCCTATCTCTTTCTCCCAACCGAGTTTACAGTTTTCAGGAATCTTCTTCACCCAGATATACTAGATGTGCGTTTCGTAGATGGCGGGTTCAGCATTTACCTGACTAGAGCCCACGATGTTGGCGCAACCAACCCTGAACCTGTAGCAAGTGCCAGGTTTGAGATGATCGCACACATGTTCTTTATAAGGTCCACCGTATGCCGTCTCCCATTTACTCCCTGAAAGATAGAAAGCAGAATCCACTTTATCAACTGCAAAGACATTACAGAAAAAGAGAATAATCCTATGTTTTAAAACATGAACCAATCTATCGCTCCTAATGAGCAAATCTAAACATATATCAAACACACTCAACACTTTCTTACTCTACTGTGTGTTATACATATATGAAAATTCGTTACTGACTGTGCTTCCGGTTATTACATCCTGCCATGCACCTCTATAACTGAAAGGGGACTTTAAGTCTGCCCTATCAGATACCAGCTGTAATATACTCTGGTGATTTCATCATTATACCAGCTTGGCAACTTTTTTATATAGTTTAATAACTTCACAAAAAAGGATCAAACAGCAACAAAGAAAAAAAACTTACCAACTGAGTTGTCTGAAATTTCGAGGATATACTTAAGGATTTCAGAACCGCCGTTGTCTTTTGGCGCATCTACAACACAGTAAAATACTCATAAATATAAAAAAAAAATAAAGCACCCACACACACAGAGATAAAAAAAATGGACATACCCCATGTGAGTTTCACACTGTGCGCATGAATTTTGCCCTTTGTACTTAGTTTACAGGGGAATCCCGGTTTATCGGGGGACGTTGTGTATTCTACAATGTCACTGGGACTACTTCTGCCTTCACTGTTCACGGCAAAGACCTGCACAAGACAAGGAATTTCATGTATCCATAGGACATATCTGGGTGATAGAGTAACAGAATTTCAGGGATTCTAGGTTCATTAGATTCTAGGTTAGTACTAGAGCTAGTATTAGATCGTTGCATTCATTATATCAAATTGGGGACATATGTCATGTGCAATAATTGGGGCAATCATATCACCTCTCGTTCAGAACTATAAACAATCCTATTATTTGTGGTAAGTGTTTATGGACTGTTTTCCCTGTGTTTCACCAAATAGGTCCATATGCTATACACTATATGATAATGGGGAGATCAGTCTGATTATTGTATATTATGAAGCCAGCTTTATCCATTCCTGCAGCTAGTTAATATAGTGTAAATATAATGCTACATCTTGGCTTCTCACACACATAAGCAATTCAAGAAAGGACGTATTGGAAAACTTAAATGAGATGTCACCCAATAGTACAGTGTGTAAGCTAGGGGGAGTGGCCTGCCATGAGCTCCCACTAAAAAAAAATGGATTCAGCTGGGATCTGGAGTGTGTACGGAAAACTGGATCTGGTCCAATGTTAGTATTTGTTTGGTTTTTAAGACACAGGGAAGGGGGAACAAAACAGATAAATGCATGCTTGAATTTTCTTCAGCTGAATAATAAATGATACAATTAAACAGACAGAAGAGCGGTTAAATTAAAACATTTGCAGAAACATTTTCAGATAGTTACATACAGTACATACAAATACCAGACTCATCAAAAGGGGATGCCACTATATAGATAATAGATATAAGGTAACATACCCTAAACTTGTATGAAGTATTTCGTCTCAGGTTTTTTAAAGTGCATACGAGTTCTTCACTGTTATGTTTAGGTTTAAAACCGTAACCCTGTAATAAGGAAGGGTATAATCAGTCAACATTTCAATTTCAATCAAAGACAGTTTAGTGTTGCGATTTATTTGAATTAAAAGGGGGCGGAGACAGATCAGTACGCACCGATCCCTCCTCCTCCATTTCCAGAATGTAGGTTAGTGCCTCGTCTGAGACCATCTCTTTTGGTGGACTCCATTCTAAGGTGAAGGAGGTGTTACTGGCTTGTTTGAGCCGTGGCGGTGATGGCGCATGTGGCACACTCCCTGCAGTGTAGTAGACCACGGTTTCACTAAAGCCACTAAAAGACACACACAAGAGTAATTAGGATTATACTAGTCATTCAGTATAGAGGTTTACCCCATACAGGACAAAGAATGTCAGAAAGCAGATTTAAATTAAACATACCTCATTCCAATGTCATTTTTGGCTGCTATTCGAAAGGCATATTTTGTAGATGGTGATAGCTTGGTTAACTTGTGTTGTTTAAGGTGACCAAAGTAGCATTCTTTAAATGGCCCATGTTTCCCCTTGGAGAGAAAAGAATACAAAAAAAATCAGTATTCTATTAAATTGATTAATAAAACTGACAACGCTCTATTGATTTAAACATGATAGGGTGTAGTATCTAGAGATGTTGTCCATAGCAACCAATCCGATTCTAGGTATCGTTTTCCAAGACCTTCCAGAAAATAATAGCTAGTTGATTACTATAGGAAACACCTCTGCTTTTCTCTGTTTGATAAATCTACACCAATGTCTACCTTTGAGTTACAAAAAAAAAAAAAAAAAAAAAATTGGGAAATTCTCTCCATCAACCTTTTTGGTGCAACAGATATAACAAACACCCAAGCTATCATTAGACAATATGGATACCTGAGACTGCAATAAACCAATGGGGCTAGGAGACAATGGTTCTGCTTCCCTTTGTGTGTGTGTTAATTACAGGGGTCATAGTAGCTTAATTAGGGATCAGTAATCGCTAGGAGAAATGACCTTGTACATGACGATGCAGCAAAGATTGGAAAGTAATCATTTCAAGCTGTGCCAGATGTCACAGCTACTGGGCGGAGTTCTGTATGCTAGGAGGTATGTCCGACGGGGTGTTCCCTTACATAAGCACGGGGATAGGCATAAATGATGGAGAGTGGCACTTCTTCACAGATCTGCGTTTGGGCAGAAACAGATCATCGCAGAGAGCTTCAGGTAGGGTTCTGGACATGTAAGAGTCCAGGAGCCAGATTTACTAAGCTGCGGGGAAAGGAAAAGTGGAGATGTTTTAGCTGACATTTTCTAGTATGGCAGGAGTGTCTTAATACAGACCTCCTGTGTACACATATAGCAGATGGATAGGGACTCACCTACAGGAGGTGCCTTGACGCTGGGCAGCTGAGCTTAACCCATATAGCTATATTGTTAACTAAACCTCCTTTTTATGTATGTGCTGACACATAGTGTTATATAATGTGTGTTTGGAGCGCTGGACCTCTCTTTTGTTTCTTGTAGTTACACAGTGGTCACTTTGGTCCTTGGCTGCACCTCTCCATTTATATATACGCTTGCACACTTCATATGTTTGAATAGAAGTGCAGCCTGTGTTTTCTTCTTACTTTTACTAGTTTTACTTTGGGAGTCTGACCCCTCCCCAATATGGCCGCTGCACTGTTCAAACGACAGAAGTGTCTTAATACAGACCTCCTGAGTACACACATAGCAAACGGATAAGGACTAACCTTCAGGAGGTGCCTTGACGCTGGGCAGGTGAGCTTAACCCAATATAGCTATATTGTGAACTAAACCTCCTTTTATGTAAGTGCTGACACATAGTGTTATATACTGTTTGTTTGAAGCGCCAGTCCGGCCTTTTATTTTCTAGCATGTAATAGGAAAGTGAGAGCTAGAATCTGATTGGTTTCTATGGGCAACATCTCCACTTTTCCTTTCCCGCAGCTTAATAAATCAGGCCCCTGAACTCTGTATGTGAGAGTGGAGTGACAGGAGATGGCAGACTTTCAGACCTGGTTTTATTGCGTCTTGCATGAGCAATAAAAATGATTAGAGATACAGATATGGGAGTTCGATTTATAGAAATGATTACAGGTGTCCAAGAGAAAAGCCCCTGGTAATTAGGGAAGGGGGCACCAATACCCTCTTCTAATATTATAGACATTTTCTTTAAACCTTTCAATAGCATGTAAACAAATAAAGTCTGTTCAAATACCTCATCCCATTCCAAAAGGTAGCCATTTATTTTAGAGCCATTGTCATTAGATGCCTGAAAGACAAGAGACACAACTAATAAAACATCTAAAACAATTAAAATATGTTATCAGACACTGTGATATTACCAGGAAATAGATAGCTCTATACAGTATCGTCAGCTTCAAAAACATACCTTCCATTGCAGATTCAGACAATTTCGACTTCTGTTTGAGAGTTTTGGTGGGGCTGGTGAATCCGGCTCACAGCTTTCGGTGGTAAAACTCACAAATTCAGAAATGGATCCCTCTAACGGCGGACACGATGCAGAAACTCTGAAAACATGACAATAACGTGTGTTATTATATTTAAAAACAAACCACAAAGATAAAATATTTCCACCTAAATAACTTTTATGTCTTTGTTCAGCTGATTGTATAAAATAATAAGAACGAGTATATAATAATGTGAAAATAAAAATGGGTGCATTATACAAATAGGGTGCAAAATGAGAACACTTTCATTACCCAATCAGATTGCATTTTATGACCTTGAGTATGACCTTGAGTAGTCAAGGTAGAATCTGGTTGGGTTTTTAAGATGTTGCCATAAGGGAAAGACCCAGGCTTTGCCAATTTTCACCAAACCCGTTCAATATCCTAAAATGCGTGTGGACACATCTGTACTAGGGGCTGGATCCAGAATTACAGGAAACAGACAATTTCCAAGTTCTGGATGCGTATGTACTCTGTGTGAGTGTTCTGGTGGCCACATAGCAGAATTCAGATGGCAGGGCGGGAAGACTCACCACGCATGAAATGTGTACAAATGGTGGGCGGGGGAAGGTAAGTAACTCGTACAGTAAGGATTGGTGAAGCCCTTACATACGATCCTTCATTACACACCAGCCCCGTTAGGTAGGATCCAAAGCACGGTAGTACCGTATGTGCGAGGGCATTTTTCTATCCTTCCACGTACGGAATTTAGGAACTTCGCTTCCACTGCGGAGGAGTTACATTCGCATCAGCAGCGGATTTCTGGACCGGATTCAGAGATTGAAAATAGGAGAGGAAACTTATTCGGGGGCAAAACCATGTTAATTTGCAGGGGAGGCAAATTTCATCTGTTGCAAACAGTATTAGAGTTGAGAGGAGGTGTTTCCTATCCCAAGTCTAAATAACAGTGTGATGGTAAAGCTGGTCAGTATCTGTGTGCAGTAAGCAATTCAAAGCTATATCCCTGCATGCAAAGAATACAATTAATTTGACTTCCCCTGCAATCAACATGGTTTAGCCCAGGAGTAACTTTCCTCACTTATCTTTAATCTCTGAATCTGATCTCCAGTTCTAAGTCCCTGAACGCAGGGACTTAAGGTGTTCATTCTTACTATTGAATTAAAATGGCAAAAAATAGAAGTGAGCGAGACATGGAATTTATAGCAAGATAAAGCGGTCTACAGTAAAGAACTTTGTTTGAAAGCATGAAATAATCAGTTAATATATGTATATCGTAACATACGTATGGTTGGCATCCTGTAATGATGGCCAACATACGCAGACGATAAAAAATGGATTTTGGGTGGATTATGTCATCTATGTACGTACCGTACTAGGTAATCCGTGGCAGGTCGCAGGTCAGTCAGTGTGCATGTTGTAGCACCTCCTCTATGAAAATAAATCATCATTGTTTATTGAGACAGACTTAGACAGATAGACTGACAATACATAGGCTCAGGGGATGAACTGCAGCAGAACATCCCCAGGGCACATAAACCTCTTTCATCTCCCATTTGCTCTTTCTCGCACTGTTAGCGTTTCCCTGGGGTGTTCTGTGTAAGGGGCCCTGAAAAGGGCATAATAAATAAACTTTTACATAACTTCGGGGTAACTCTCCTACAATACTGTATGAGTACCTGAGCAAAGAAACATTGCTCTGTATAAATGTAGTGTATTTACATTACTCATAAAGCTAGCCTTTGTTTATCAGCATTGTCAGGATGCAGGCTACACGCACACAGTGTTCTCTGAACATCTGGGAACGCAATGGTTTATAAAGCTGCTAATTTAGAGGCAGTGGCCTCTGCTCAGCAGTGCAACACTCGGTGGGGGTCCAGCCTTGTCACAACACAATCATTTCCTGTCAGGAGACCTAATTAGCTCTGCCTTCAGTAAGTGTAACACATTGCATTGTCAAGGGCACAGAACCAATTCTAATTTTCAGACACAGTAACAAAACAAAACAAAGCTAACGCGTTTCTTACACAAGTATAAAGAGGACGAGGGACACGGTTACTCACGAGTAGGCAGGTTTGAATTTTCCGTTCTTGCCACTGTTGGACACAGCCACCTCATACACGAATGTCCCTGGTAAGATGTTCCCGGGGCTCTCTCGATTTTGTGAAGCTATCTGAACATTCCAGGAAAGCAAAGCGGACCTCGCTGCCAAGCTAGAAACCTATGTAAAACATTCCAAGAAAAATATTCCGATTTACATTTCTCCCTTTCTGATACTTTAAAACAGCATATGTGATGTGAATAGAATTATACACAAGATACAGCATGTGTGGTTGGAGTCCCTTCTACGATGGGTGGCTTTCAGAAGTAGAGACAGCCGAAAGTTCATTTTCCGCTCTGTATTTCGAATAGCTACCAATTTTGATTTTCTTATGCAGATTGGCTCTGCCGGAACTGCCGCAGGAGAGGTAAGTAACCTCTTCAGGGACTTTTAATGTTAATGGGTGGCTTAGGGTTAGGTTCTAGGGAACGGGGGGTTAGAGCTGTGCAAAGGGAGGGTTAAGGTTAAAATCAGGCAGCAGGGAAGGGAGCGTTAGGGTAATAGAAATGGAAGGGTCAGGGTAAGGACTAGGGAACGGGTTGGGGATACTTGCCATTTAGAGCACCGTGTTCAGTGCTCCAGGGATCGATTGCTTTGCCTCTTCAAGGCAGAAGCAATCGATTTCATAGTCCGTCTGGAACTGACTGCGAGAGAACGGCCGGATCGAAATAGGGACCCACACCCGTGTGTGTGTGTGTGTGTGTGTGTTATTTAATAAGCTGCCAAATGCAATTAGCTTGTAGAAATGGCTATATTAATAAGCTCTAGGAACATTTATAAAGGTATACAGTATGTAATCATTTCCAGACATTAAGATTTTGTTGATAAAGTTGTCATTGTGGGCACAGTTTTTTCCCTATGTACATTAGACTTCCTGTCTAAGTCCACTGAAAGGCGCAGTTGGAAACAGTTTAGCAGAGAACAATAAATTGCATTCAGCTGCACAGTAAATGTAAATACAATATCGTACCTAAGCTCTGCCACGGTTGGGAAATAATCACAAAACGTTTGTGATTGCTGCAAATTTTTCTTAACAGAGACACTTTGATTTTTAATTTTGAGTTTAAGTGGAGCCAGAATAACCCGGACAGGAAGTGATGTCATAAACTGTGTACAAACTAAAACCATATTGTGGGCTGAACTTTATTTAACCATCAGCTGCAATGAACCGTATCCATATCTCTGCACGTGATACATACGCACGATAATACACATGCATAATTCCCCTTGCATTATAAGGTCTGGATATGGCCCAAAGTGGTAATAAAAGTCCACCTTAAAAGCATAATACAGAATATTGGACTGCTAAAAAGGTTGGATGCTAAATGGAATGTTGTCATTTTAGTTCTCACATAAGAAAGCTGCATTAAGCTTGCCCACAATTATAAATATATGGCCAGATGCATTTTGTTCTCCTGTTTAACTACATTATTGGTCTATATCCTTTACCAAAGTTTTGCCAGCTAGCAAACATATTCACTGTACAGGGCACAAGGCCAGATCCTTACACAATTTTATCTCCGAGCAAAAATTGAGTAATATCCTCGCAGTCATTTGATCACACCACTAATCAATACCTATTAACATACGACACTTGTCAATGGAAAATGGCAGCTGTGCACAACTCTGAATGGGTTTAGAGAGAGGAAATGCCTATAATGTACATTGTTCTAAGATGGCATTCAGTTCCTTGGACACTGCTGTAGATGTCACTGGATGACAAGGATGCAAGCACATGCGCAGAACTGAAAAGTGGACCAAAACCGATCTGAATAGAACATTAACTGTTTCAGATTGTTTCAGTATGAAGACCAGTGGTATAGGTAGTACAATAAACGTTGTTGTTTACAGACACAAGAATATTTATATGCCCTGTGCATTAAAATTTTTTTTTTACCTAATTTTAAAATAAGGATTTGAATTCTTCATGACAGTGAAAAAATAACAAAATTTTCATTACAAGTCATAATTCAGGAAGTATCACTCAAGAGTGTATTGTTAGGAACCATGATGTAATGCTCTCTGAATGAACTGTGTCCTTAAGTAGCCTTAGAAAGCACAAAGAGAAAGTCTTCTAAAGCTGCCATTATTTCCCTTCCTACATAGTCTCCAAAACTTCAATATAGCAAGTATATGCTAATGCCATGCAGGATTCCTGCAGACCAATCAGAGACCAGGAAATATGCTAATGCAATGCAGGATTCCTGCAGACCAATCACAGACCAGAAAATATGAACAAAGACTGTGCCAGTTTCAGCCAATTTGCAGACAGTTTGTTACTGAATGCAGCAATGATATAAAGACTTAAGTGATTTTGTACAGGACCTTAACAGGATGCAGAATTACTTAATATCATCAAACATTTATATTCTAGATTTGGACAAAACAAGTCCATACCATATCTGCACAGCGATCCAATTGCTGGTCTGGCCGGGCGGCCCTATTTTGAACATGATACATCTGAATGGAGGTTGTATCACATTCTAAATGCTCAACTATGAGAAAATTGCTGTTGGGAAAGGTACCTATTTTAACTGTTCCCAATAGATAAAATGCGGCAAACACAATGCAGTGGCTTGACGTTAGGGCTCAGGCTGTGTCGGGGCTGAGGCCTTAACAAGGCAGGATTAGTGTCAGGGCTCAAGAGAAAGGTTAAGGTTAGATTTAAAAAAGAAGGTTAGGGTTAAGCTATGGGAAATGATGGTTAAGGGTGGGTTAATGTTAAGGGCAGCAACAAAGCCTTACCTTTCCAAATCGAAGTCTTCACAACTCCAGGAGCCCCAACACCAACATGATCAAGAATGCAGACTGCCAGCAGTCACAATTCAACTACCGTCCAACGGTCTTTCGAAAACCATTGTACTGGCAAACCACACCCATCGGCACAAACCACACCCATCGGCACAAACCATGCCCCTTTACACTCAGTTAGTGGCAGTGAACTGGTAGCATGCCATCCACAAGAGGACAGTCAGGAGGTATTCTAATGTATTTTAATGAAACTTGCTGGCACAAAGCTATATTGTGAACTGCTCACATAAAAAGGATTTTGTGCAGCAATAGACAGTAATAGGTGTACATCTAATTATAGTGAGAGAAGCCAGAGACTGTATCTATTCATATACTACAATGGCTCACAGAATATACTCACCACAGGCTTGCCCATGCTGGGGTTTAAATCTTGTAGACTTTTTGGTTCTGCATCTCCGTCTACAAATGACAAAGCACAGAAATACAATTCTAACACCATGCAGGCACAGCGGGCAATACAGGACAACGTTGTTGTGTGGTTTATTTTAATCTAAAGCTTTTAAGAACCCACCAACTGGTATTGATTTAAACAGCCAGGGGACTGGCAAATGCACAGATGTTAGCCTCTAATCTGTCGGGAGCTAGTATTTACATAATCGGTCAATGCACTCTGCCCCCATTCAAGAAAAGGCATGAAGCAATATTAAGGACTGCACAACATAAAGTCATTGTTCTTCCTAAGAAATCTCATTGCACACTTCCTTGTGTGCCTCTGTGATGGCGAAGACAGTATCCTATTGCACATCCTGGATTAGCGTTGCCAAGAGTTGTGCACTGACACGCAGGGATATTACAGTTCATTTACTTAAAACACATCTTAAATGGGACAGAAAGGATAAACAAACCTTAAGCAAATAAAAAGTAAAATGCATTCCCCTATCAGATACATGATCTAGGATAGTACAAATGAAACAGACAATGGAGGTCATGACTTAAAGAGGCTGTATCTTTGCAGCTCACTAGAGGACAGCCTAGTATGCTCAAGGGGCTGGATCCAGACTTAAGAAGGAGCTTGAAATTAAGAGAGGAAAGTTTCTCCTGGGCTAAACCATGTTGATTGCAGGGGAGTCATATTTCATCTGTTGTAAACAGTATTAGAGTTGAGAGAGACCCGAATATAAGCCGAGGCACCTAATTTTACCACAAAAAACTGGGAGTATAAGCCTAGGGTGGGAAATGCAGCAGCTACTGGTAAATTTCAAAATAAAAATAAAAATCCCTCATCATGTGTCCAGCTCCCCCAATATCCCTCAGCATGTGTCCAGCTCCCCCCAATATTCCTCTTACAATATTCCTCTTACCTTTGCTGCATCCCTCGCTCCTTCCTCCGCGCTGCTTCGTCTGTTGCCGAATGCTGAAATCCAGAGAAATCCGAAGTGGGATTTTGAAGTTCGGCCTCGGTGACATAAGCTGTGCTCGGATCCCCAAATTTGGGTGGGCTCGGTTCTTTGAGAACCAGGTCAACACATTTCTAATTTTTTAACAACATTGTGTAAATGTATACATTTTAAATAAAATATACCCCTTACGGCCATAAAAAATGATAGTGTGCACATAGTTAGCTGATATTTTACAAAAATCAACAATAACATAAGCAAAATAAACATTATAAATATTAGGTTCATGTAAGAGGATGCCTTAGAGTATTTTTTAAATATATTTTCATTTAAAAAAACATGCCTAAGTTATACTTGCTCCATGGAGAGGGTAGGTGCAAATAAAAAAGACATAAACAGTGGCAAGTACAGATGCGGATGTGCGCAGATCATGTTTGTAACTCCCCAAATCCCATTTACATATCTAAAAACAACCCTTTTCAAACATAAAGAATGTAGATTTGCAAGGTCCCCAGTATCCCTCAGCATGCGTCCATCTCACCCCAGTATCCCTCAGCATGTGTCCATCTCACCCCAGTATCCCTCACCATGCGTCCATCTCCCCCCAGTGTCCCTCAGCATGCGTCCATCTCCCCCCAGTATCCCTCAGCATGCGTCCAGCTCCCCCACCACCTCATAAACTTACCTTTGAAGTCCCGCTGCTCGTCGAACGCGGCTCCTCCTGCCCGCCATCTATTCCCCCATCTATTACTCTTGTCTTATTAGACTGAGACTCACTCTATTAAAACAAGAGTAATAAATAGGGCAATAGACGGCGGGCAGGAGGAGCCGCAGACTCTCTTTCCTGTGATGAATGTGGCTCCTGCCCCGCTGTCTCTTTCTCCCATCTATTCTAATCTAATAAATAGAGACTATTAAATAGAATAGATGGGAGAAATAGACAGCGGTGCAGGAGCTGCATTCACTCACTCAAGTATAAGCCGAGGGGGGCTTTTTCAGCATAAAAAATGTGCTGAAAAACTCGGCTTATACACGAGTATATACGGAAACTTGAATCCCCCTGCAGTCAACATGGTTGTCCAGATGTCTCCTTCCTCTCTTAATTTCAAGCTCCTAAGTCTGGATTCAGCCCAAGGTAACAGTCACCTACACACCATATTATCTCATTTAAGTCTCATTATTTAGTTCTTCCATGAACTAGTGGTGTGACTAGAGAGGACGATCTAGTTTGGTACAATAAAACAGTATATAGCAGTGGCATATAACACCTGCATCTACTCTGGCGGGTGCAGGGAATTTCCTGCTCATAACTTTGTCTGAACTAAAGGAGGTCCTGGATCAATTGCCTTTAATAAAAAAAAATCTGTGTTGTACTTGTACCACAGCAAAGCATAGAATAACACCGGCTTCTTACTGAATGCTTGGTTGTTCCCTATGCAAGCAGATAACGGACCAGATCATGCCAGAAACGAGACAAGAGCTTGGCATACCTCCAGAGTCGTTGTCTGTGGTGGGACTGCTCCGCGTACGAATAGCTTGCTTCAGTTTAATAGGTCCCCCGGTCAGGTGCTGTCCCTTGGAGTATCCGTTCTGAATGTGTGAGTTGGCAGCAATGTGTGCTTTGTGAGGGGAGGCAGGGGGGCTGTGGAGTTTGTTGTTATTGTGGGCGCTGATCTGTCGGTCTTTTAACCTTTTCCGAAGTTGTTCCTGCATCTTCATGCTACGCTCATCTCTCTGTACGAAATTCATCCTCCCGTGAGATCGTGGTTCTTCAGGACATTAAAAAAAAAAAATAATTTAAAGCAATTAAAGTAAAAATGAACATAAAAATAATAATAACCAATAATAATCCACAGTTTACCATTAACCTATACAGACTGATCTCTTTCCTGAGAAGCACAGCAGACAGATTTACCCAGAAGCCTCTAGTGAGGGCTACATTGGTTCCTAGGTAGAATTATATTATGTCCTACATTAGGTACAAAGATCTTTTTTATACTTATAGCTATTAAGAAAACTACGCAGAAGAATAAAACAATATAGCTATTGTAGCTAAACACAGTCTCTACAGATTTCTAAGTATGAACAGCCATTTAAACCTATTAGATCCTTAGATAAGAAACAGCGCTAAGGACACTTGCCAAAATATAGACGTCTGTTGTACACAAGCGTATGACATTACAGCAGAATTGTATTTAGTTTGTTCTTCACTGTAATACATAGGTACTCTGCACCCTCCCATCACACATTATTACACGGATGTCTCATACAATGACTGTATTAATTATTATTGGTTGGCTAATAAGGATATTAATAGTATTTTATTTGGTCTTATGAACAGTTATTTGTACTGTCCACAGTTATTATATAATAGAAACATAGTCAGCTTGCGGCACTGCTGTTGTGAAACTACATGTCCCATCATGCCTCTTCAGGTATGCCTATGCTTCTGGAGCATGCTGGGAGTAATTTCAAAACACCTGGGGTCAGATTTACTAAGCTGCAGGAAAGGAAAAGTGGAGATGTTGTCCAAAGCAACCAATAAGATTCTAGCTGACATTTTCTAGTATGTAATAGGAAAGTGAGAGCTAGAATCTGATTGGTTGCTATGGGCAACATCTCCACTTTTACTTTCCCACAGCTTAGTAAATCTAAAGGTATTGACAAAGAGCATGTGATTTAAGCTGGGTACACACCAATGGTTTAAATGATTAAGCAGTTGCTGCCGCAGCAATCCCATTTTCGACACTGATACAATCGACAGCTTAATCGCGGCTGTATCAATGGTGAATGCTTTTATATAAAGAATATTTCTATATCGTAACAGGAACAACGTTTAATGTTCTAATTTCTACAAGCTACCCACCCACTCCTGGTTAGGCTGAGGAGAGGGGAGGGTTAGTGTGAGGTGAGGTTTAAGATTAGGTTGCAGAAAGGGGATGGCTAAGGTTAGGATCAAGAAAACCTACGTGGCTTTGGACTCTTTATAGAGAGAAGTGTTGCAGGAACAACGATATATCTCAAGAAACTGCTGAAAACTGTCAGCTTGTCAGAGCAGCGAACTACATCCGTTTACACATTCCAAACACACAATAAACAAGGGTTTGGAACATTATCGTGCAAAATTCTTTTTTATTTATCTCATGGTGCTTAATCTTGTATTATATTATATTTTAATTTAAAAACGCCGTAAGTGTTTTGGATGTCAGCGCAGCACTTTATCTCTTTTTTTCTATATACGGACTAGCTACCCTTAGTGCAGCTGCTCCATATTCAAACTCTTACGTGGATGTTTTATTAGATATAAAATTGTTTCACTAGCTTTATACACTTATTTCTATATTCATTCATTTATTATTATTATTTCTTTTTCTTTTAATTGTATATCACACTTGGTTGGCGCCAGGAGAATTTCTTTTGTTATAATTATCGTGCAAATGCCTGATTGTTACAAACTACAACATCACTTTAGCGATCAAACATCCTGATCTCTGCAAAACAGATGGGAGTGGGTGTGGGAAGGCACACACAGAGATTCCGGAATTGTGCATGTGTAGTGTGTATGCATAAAGCGCCATGCTCGTTTGGACTGTACGCCGTAGAGTAAATCATGGGCAGATCCAGAGTAAGGAGCAACTTCTCAAAGAGGTGCAAATCTGATCCAGGACAACCCATGTTGCTATTGGAGGGGGATAAATGATTTAAATATTTTTCTGATTTTTACCATTGCACAAAAATACTGAAAAGTTTTATTTTTAAACTCTCATTTAGAGTTGGGATACGAAAGCATCACTTTTCAACTTATTCTGCTTGCACTTTTAAAATGAGCTTTCCCCTGCAGGTCAAAATAGATTTGCCCAGATGCAGATTTGCTCCTTTTTCTGCGGTCACTTCCAACTCTGGACCAGCTCCTCAGAGTGTATCCAGCTTTACTGTTTCCTTACAACAAACTTTATAAACAATAATGATACATAAACAAACAAACAAAAAATATATATAATCATCTTCTTTTCCCATAAAAAAAAAAAATACCTTCTCTAAAAAAATTACCTTGTTCTTGGTAAATATGTGGAGGTGGGGGAGCATGCTGGTGTATAAACTGATGTGGCAGCTCTCCTGTGCCAGGTACTGGGGGGTAGACGGGGTGAGGAGGGTGAGGGAGAAGAGCAGGGTGATGGTGCATAAAATGGGTCACGTGAGGAGGTGGGTGCATCGATGGATGGAACTCTGTCGAATGTGGCAAGACCAAGACTTTACGAACGCCATTTTCTTCCACGACCTGTAGTATGAGAGAGGATTTTAGCAGTGGAAAGAAGAAAAAGTTCATATGCAATTTTAATTCATGAAATTATTATACACACTAAACAAAGAGCACAATCGTAGGCCCCACAAGGAGCAGGGTGACATGACTGGATTCCCACTTCAGATGCCTTTGGGTTCGGCCAAGTGGTTAACAGATGCAGAGATTGGTAATCAGAAGACAGGGGGAGGCGGGGAACAAGAGGACAGAGAGCGGCGCTCGTGAGAGCTTAGTCTGCTAACCCCTCCCCCCGCGCAGAGCGTCAGCATACTTACTTGTACATTGTAATATTGTCAAGCCCATGTGTAATCACAGTCTGGCCCCTCTGAATTGACTTAAGATTGGAAAAGGTGTAATTTGTTCCGGTTGGGTAGACCAGATATGTGATAATGCAGAGAGCGATAAGCAATCCATATGCATGGAAAGGAGGGGAAAAATTGGAAGTTGGGATCCGATGTGCGGTAAGGAATACTAAGCTAAGGTGACTTTTTGGAACAACTCAGAAAACAATAATGGCATAATAGCAATCTCCAGGTTTTAGTGATCTAGCAGGTGGGAATTTGTTATATATCTAGCGCTTAATTTCGCAATCAAGACTGGAACGTCCAGGAGACTCTCGAAATCCGAGCATAAGCTTAGGAGAGCTGGCAAATATCCTGCATTAGGGCTTGAGGCCTCAAGTCCTGCCCTCCCTCCTAACCAAATAGTGTGATCTAGAGCGTTACTAAGGATGGGTGCAGCTTGATGACATATTTGGGACATTAAGACCCGCCTCATGCTTAGTCACACTATGGATCACAGCACTGATGGCCAGGAGGCGGGACTTCTAGTGGGTATTTGTGCCATCTCTTCCTCCCTTCCAAGATCTCACAGAATCAAGAAAGAAAAAGTCGTCAACCTTGAATAAGACCGATGAAGAACAAAGCACGGCGGACGTTGCAATTGTACACATTTGCCGTGTTTTTGAAAGTTAAAAGCTATTAGAAACAGATGTAACTTAAAGGAAAGGGCCCACCCAGCTTGCTTGTGTGCAAATGCTCCGTCACTACTAAAAATATCATCAGCACAAGCCTAAAACCATCGCAAATGCAGATGTTTCAACTAACCATCGTTTACAGATTGCATCAACACCCCATTATTGTACTTGGCCTTATGTCACAACACGGCAACTGACTCAACTGAATGCAACAGAGATTGGAGCAAGGATTTCGCCTAACCTAACATGACCAAAATATTTTCTGTGCACACAGCTCAGCAGGACCCCAATGGTGACTAGAGAAATGCCAGGTGGAAATATTAGGTTGAATGACTGGATTGTGCAATAATCTTTATATAAATTGATCTTCACAGCTATACCTAAGGGTCTATAGACACAATATTCTCTGCAAAAGAGCTGCATGGTATGTAAATAAATAATACATGTATCCTCCAGAAGTCATCATGTGACTAATGTTTGGCAGCATTAATATATAATAGTAGGAAGGTAAACACTGCATTGTGACTACATGGAGAACAAAGAAAAGTCTTTTCATTAACCGTTTCAGCCTTGAGTCACTGGCCCTAATGCACCGCTTGCTCCATATTTGGTTTGGCTTTGAAACGTTATCACATCATTTCCCACACGGTCTTAAAACGGCGGATGTGGAGCAGCTATTTATGCCAAAAAACTAGAAGTCCTCGCCAGGGAGAGATAAAAGTGAACTGTTCAGTCAGTGACAGTAATTCACAGGACACGGATGCAGAAATGCTTTCATTTATAACGCCTAATGACAGCGGTGTGTGGTCACTTGTTAGCCGTAATACCTTGTTAGCTACCGGCTCCTCATGTATGGACGATGGCCCGGATCCGGTCTTACAAAAAGAAAGGCGGAGTCCTGAATATTACAGTCAGGGGGTTCTCATACCCATTTGGGCCGGTGTCCTGTTATCGCCAGCCCATTCGTGTGAGGGAAGTTGCCTATTCCTAGCCCTGGCGGGAGTCAAGATCAAGCTTTCCTTCTATGCTACGCTTTCAGTAACGGAGGTCTGCATTCGCCTGCAGGGCTCTGGCACCTGGATAAGAAGAGGCGGCAAACTAAAATATTCCGCCGCTAACTATGTAGATCTGCAACACTTTCCTGGTGTGTAGTATGATACTACGTCAGATTCTTTATAGGGGTAGAAACAAATGATAAGATAAATAAAGGAAATATCTAAAATGGGCGATCCATCGGGACAAGTTCGATTGTAATGGACAGGATACCAAGCTGTGATTTTCCGAGCATTCGTTTGGAGCGCGGGCTATTTTGTGTTCTGCACATGCCCGTGGTTAATACACTGCAACCCATCCAGCCTTACGAGGAGTAAACTCCCTACATTCTCCGCTAGGAAGCGTCTCACAGGAATCGGACTAACTTAAGGCTGGTCCTGGCTTCCGGGAATTCCTCTGGTGCAAGTGAAGTGGTTTGCGTTGCAATCGCTTGGATGAGGGGATATGGAGTCCTTTTTCAATGGTGGATCCACACACGTGCACACTTAATGTGTGCTATTACTTAGCTCCCAACATTTAGAACCCAGATAGCGCATCAAAATAAATCCTGGCTAGGTTTCACGCAGGCTCAAACCACAAACCGCCATCTTGGGTCAAAAGCCCACCCAATTACTAAAATACTCCAACACCATTGCAGGCTGCTAATCGGGACAGACCTGCCAAATGAGTTAGAGTTGGGATGTAAGCTATTATTTTTAACATTTATTTAACTTATTTATTCATTAACATTTTTATATAGCACCAGAAGATTATGTTGCGCTTCACAATTTTAACTATCAATATAAACAGGAATGGATAGTAACAAACAGACTGGGTGGGTAATCAATTGCATTACTGATACCTGAGACACATATCCAGGTGGTACAAATATGGGAGGCATCGACCCATTCGGAGACATCATGGGAACATGTGCTGGGCCTGTAACATTAAATAAAGAAAATCAATTAAGCCACAAGGTCTAACTGATTGCACATCTATTAATTTAACAGCATCAGGAAAAAGACAGATAGCGCATGCATTCGAGGAGTTAAAAAACTGTAATAAAATACATGGTGATGGTTATGAAAAGTGCATCAGAGAAGACCCTGTGACTCACACAAGAGCGACAGGCTGACTTGTGCAATGGACTTTTTATGTGTTTTTAAACAGAAATTTCCTATCAACCACCTAAAAGGACAAAAACCACTAACACTGCCCAGTGCTGGGTTTAATACATATATGAATAAAAAATAAATAACAGTGATGATCTCAGTCATTACAAGTGTGAATTTGCCCACGGGAAATCCCATGCCTTCTCTTACTGGAAAAGGATGTTAAAGTAGTATATGGTTTTCGGGGGTTTTTTTTGTTTTTTTTCTTCTCTTTTTGAAATATATATAATATAAAAACAGAGGTTTTAATGTAGATAACCCTCAGCGGTAATTGAGGCTGCTGCACATGACAAGATCCGAGATGAGCTGATAAGCAGCTGCACTGTTCCAGGAAGTTGTAGCGTAAAATGTCTTGTGGTCTGTGTTTCATTCATCACACTGAAGCAATACGCAGCATCTTACCCGGGATACACTGAATGTGCCCATCTTCTGTGCGAATGGTAAAGGTCTCCCCAGGGTTCACCTGCACCACGATCACCTGTAAATACAGAGGCTGTTTGGAAGAGGTCGAGTTTTTAACAGTGTCAAGTACTTAAATGCATGTTTTCTATTTAAATAGTGTCCTAAATAAACTCAAAACAATACTGTAATGTTTATTATTACAAAGCAGGAGCTCTGACATCACAGGAAAGTACACAGGCACAGGTAATGTTATACTATTAAAGGCCTGGCCAACCAGTGGCACTCCTAACAAAGCATGCTGGGAATCGTAGTTTCACAACACCTGGAGAGTCATGGTCAGGTCTGTACTATTACTTAGTTATGACACCACAACACATATTAGACAGTTATAATTTACAAGCAACACTAGATATATTAGCAATAAGGGCCAGATTTACTAAGCTGCGGGTTTGGAAAAGCGGAGATGTTGCACACAGCAACCAATCAGATTTTAGCTGACATTCTTTAGTATCTAAAAGGAGTGAAGCTAGAATCTGATTGGTTGCTATAGGCAACATCTCCACTTTTCTAAACCCACAGCTTAGTAAATCTGGCCCTAAGTGTTCATTATATAAACTAATCTGATCCAAAATATTAACAGGTTGTAACAGAAGTGGTAAAGGCTTGTTTCATACTATTCTAATTGCATCTAGCTGTAATATTTCACAATTTAGGGAGTGGCCATAACAGACAGCGATCATAACCAATGCGATTATTCACTTCCCATCTGCAGAAGCCAATGAAAACGCTAAACAAGCCATACAGGACATAGCAGTAAAATACAGATTTTATTTATGACATTATTATACCCCACTTAAAATCTAAATTCCCTAACACACACATGTTAATTTTAATTACTATCTAAAATCAGTAGCCAATGAATCTACTAGCATGTGGGGAAAAAACCAGTGACACAGAGAAAATACAAATTCCATAAGGCATAGTCTGGGATTTGAACTTGAGACCTCAGTGATGTGAGGAAGAAGTGCTTACCACTTGAGATACCATACTGCCTTATAATTGCAAGAGATTATATTCTTGCAATTACAATTATATTACTCAATGTATAATTTTAGCAAATATTGCAACCTTCACTAATTCACACTCCAAAGTCAAACTAACTCAAATGCTAGTCAATTATATGCAAAACAGATGTATGGAAGTTTAAAAAAAATATGAATGATTTGTTTTTGCACAGGTATATAAAATATTGTAGCAAAACAACATAGATATAAAAACAAGCAGATTTATTATGAAATGTATGAATATACCAATAAAGCAACTGTAAGTAAAACAGAAGATGTTTTACATTAAGCCCCTCCCAAAAAAAAAAAACTTTAGTGCCCCTACTCAACATAAAACCCAATGTTCAAGATCCAGATTACAGATTAAAATGTAAAGCTGTTCAGTATTGTGTGCATGTAAAAAAAATTCAATAAAACAACATTTTTAAGTATTTTTAAGCTTTTAACATGCAATAGAAGGCACATGCAGAACAACAACTGGATACAACACCATAAACACCACAGACTAGATGGCCTAAGGCAAAAAAACTAAAGCATTGGTGATTTTACCTTCTGGAACAAAAAGGCCAAAAAACCTTCGGAATCGTTTAAAATAACTCAAAACATCAAAGAGCTCCTGAAAACCAAATAACTATTAAGCTCAACTCCCGGTATCATGGTCTGCTAGTTTTATTAAAAGAATGTCAACCAGGAGCTCACCAGACACCACATGGCCTAATAATTCACTTATTCACTGGGAACTGTAATGTAATCTGCTATAGCAACCACCGGCATCCTGTTTGTAGTAGTTCGGCATAGGTCCTTTTCACGTGCCTTACATTTTTCCTGCACTTAAAAGTTGGTCCGTAAAAACCTAATTATACCAGCTTCAAGCATGTGGCCAATCCTCACATTGAGACATCAAAGAATTCTCATGTGTGAGAAAAACATTACAGCCGAGGTGAAGATAATTCACTGCAGTGCAGGATCACTTGTTGCCCACTAATGTCCCCTCCCTAGATTTTGAGGTCTGTACAAAGGGGTCAAAAAAACAAACAAAAAACAAAAACTTCAATATAATGAAGAATATTTGTGCGCTTTTCTCCAAACATGCACAGAATAACGTACACATTTGCATTGCCAGGAAAGTCATTTAATCTTTTATCAGCTGGTCAGTAGTTGAAACTTAAACACCTTTCACATCACATCTTGTCAAAAACCCGGTTATTTGGTGGCGATGTGAAAGGTCCCATTTTTGTAGACATGGCACAGCATTCAGACATGGGAAAAAAAATAAGTGTTTTTCCCAAGTCTCAGAAGGGTAAGATCTCAGTGTGAAAGGTCCTGTGTTATTTTTCAACACGGGTCATTCACAAAGACACCTGATTGGACAGATTTCTTTACTATTGCTATAAAACAATAATAAAGAAATCCATCAGCTGGAAGACAGAGTGCTGTTAAAGGAGACAGGTGGCATTGTGTAGTACTTGCATGTCCTCTTTCTGGTCCACCTGCGGGTTGACAAGAAAGGAGACATACAAGTACTAAATTCATAGTTTCATAGTGGCGAATAGTGGAACTGCAGATGGCTGGATCAGAAAGGAGAACTACAAGTACTACAAAATGCCGCCTGACTCCTTTCAGTTCCTCTTTTTTTTTTTTTTTAAACGAAGTCTCCCTCATTTTGGCTGATTGACAGCAGATTGAGAGTTGCCGAGAAATTTACGGCACATGTTAATTTGTCGGCAAAACACCAGTTCTGGGTCCATAACAAAAGGCTTTAATTATAGACCCGATCCAGGTATAAAAAGCCTAAATCTCAAAGCCATGCATGTATAGGTGGTCTGGATCCTGTGTGCAGGTGATGGGTCCATTTTAACATGATTTTGGCTTTACATAAATATGTTAACAGCAGTTTTACTAAAACATTTATAATACTACTAAATGTTATAATATAAAACAAAACAAAACAAAAAAAAAAACATTTTTCAACAGATTATCCCTCTCTGCAGGAACTGGCCGATAAACGGGACAATTTTCCCCAGGGTAAAGAACCCGATATTGCACCATACACCGCAGAAGCTGGGAGCAATAATTTCTGCAGGAGAGCCTGCAGCTAGCCTATTGCTGGCTGCAGTCTCTCTGATTGGCTGGATCTCCTGTTAATATCAACAGGAGACCCATGCAGCTAGCCCGTTAGTTGGCTCCAAACACAACATTATTAATGAAGACGATAGTGCAAGAGGCTATGCAGCACGGTGCAGAACCTCTCACAGTGACAGGCTGCACAGCGCTGTCACAGTACACATATAATGGGAGAGAGGACACTGTGTCCTATCTCTCCCTCTCTTGGGTCCACTGTCATAGCACTGCAGAATCTCAAGCTGACAGGAGACCGGATAACTGTAGATGCCCATACACCAGACAATATGAAGAGCTTGCTCTCGATTTAATTCAAACATGATCAAATAATTGTACCAGAGCATTTCTGGAACGTGTATTTGCCATTTTAAAACTGGATCTGTCCCACTAACTACAGAGATTATTTGCCTGATCACCTGAGAATTGGATGATCGGGCCAATAATCGCTCTAGTGCATGGCCAGCTTAAGTCTACCAGAATTTAGGATATTGCAGATAGTAAGAGACAGTTGAAAGTTGCTACATAACAAGATAACATCATCTATCAGTGGTCTGTTCTGTTAATGCTGATCCTCTAAAAGGCAAAAATTGCATAATGAAAGCAAATAGCAGAATGTTAAACAAGAATCCCTTCCCACTTACCACATTTTAACAGAACAATACAAGCTTACAATTGGGTAGATCCAGAACTACGTGTGCCGTACGTTTATTCGCGGAGCGTATTTTCGTACACGTAAGTTCGCTACACTCCCCTCGGTACACCCCTTGCACGGACTTATTTTGTCAAAATACGCTACCCAAACCCTACCTTAACTTTTCCAAATGTAACAGCATACGTCCGCTAACGGACGTACTGACTACGCGAACGTACGCAGCTTACCACGCCCATACTGTACACTTTAAATACCACCACCCGCCTACTACACGTAAAACGCACGTATTGTTGACGAACGTAAATTTAGCACGCCCACACGTAAGTATTTATGTGAGACATACCTGAATCACCCATACGTCCTAAAATACGCTACGTGAATGTGCGTATTTTCTATGGTGCGCATGCGCAGTGCGTTCAAATCTGCGAATTTACGTCTCAGTCACGGGTAAAATCGCGGAAATGCGTAGTTCTGGATCTGCCCCAATAAGAGTAAATATTGATAGCTTCCTGAAAAGAAACCGGTTTATCATGACAGGGGGCTGGATCCAGACTTAAGTAAGTGCTTGAAATTAGTTACTCCTGGGCTAAACCATGTTGATTGCAGGGGGAGTTGAGTTAATTGTATTCTTTGCATGCAGGGACTTATCTTGGAATTGCTTACTGCACACAGATACTGACCAGCTTTACTATCACACTGTTATTTAGACTTGGGATAGGAAACACCACCCCTCTCAACTCTAATACTGTTTGCAACAGATGAAATATGACTCCCCTGCAATCAACATGGTTTAGCCCAGGAGTAACTAATTTCAAGCACTTACTTAAGTCTGGATCCAGCCCAGAGAGCTTAAATCTGAAATAATGATGTTTGAGCTATTGTTCTTTTTACGAGGAAAGCTTGAACTGTGCTACTCTGCTCACTACAAATACTGGAGAAATAGCCACCTCATATTATGATTGGTATCTGGCCAGGAGCACAGATTGTGTGTTGTGTTAACCCACTGTGTCGTAGTGTTACAGGCCAGTGATATAAAGGCAGAACCAGTTAAGCCTTTATTTCTTATTTAATCAGAGCTTCTCAGTTATGACCGTAAGATTCAAGATCTCATATAAATAATAAAAAGACACCGGTCTGGATTCAGTTATGTAGTTTTCATCTTGCGTACGTTGTTTTAAGAATTGAGCTACTATGCATGCGTAGTAGCTTATTTACTCTATCTACGTACCATTTCTATACGTAGATTGCATAAACGCAATTCATAAAACAACGTACGCAAGACGAAAACTATGCAACTGTGAATCTGGAACACCGTTACCTGACTTTCTACTTGCAGTGGACAAAGGCCTAGACATTATAAAACTTTGGGAGTTTGGAGGTGGTTTTGCTCAGGAAAGAGACAAAATTATGGTTTCCCAAACCTGTATTTTGTCTATGAAGAAGACAGGAAGCATTCAAAGAAACAGCTGTTAAAGTTCTTTTTTTTTTTCCCCTCACTTCCCAAAACTAATATTTCAGTAATAATTCCCAAACCCTCTAAACCACCTTTAACAAGCAGGCCTCTCCCAAGCTGTGTATTGTGGTCACACAGTCAGCTATTTGATGCCACGCTGACATCTGTACCTGCAGGAAACTTAGAGCAGGAAATAGACAGACGGGCTGTTCCATGATCCGGGTGGGAGAACCACGCTTCTGCAAGTTAGTGACCTGACAAGTATCAGCCCACGATTGATTAATCCATTACCCTTACTGCCTCCTGCTGCAATATAAGGTGCAAAAAATAACCATAATTCATTTCAAAATTGAAAGTGAAAATGTTAAATATATATATATGTATATATGTATATGTAGCTTTCAAAACAAACAGCATTTCTACTTTCTAGCAGCTGCAGGTTTCTAAGCATGGCCAATGTGTCACTGGTGGGTATTCTAGAGAAATGCTAAACAATTAGAAGCTTATTTCAGCTGTACTGTTGCGCAACCGGAGGCTTTAAAAACAAGAAAACATCTGTTTCACAGTTGCAAAGAAGTAATTTGTCCATTCAAGCTGCCAATGCGAGTTCATTTGCGTGGAAACTCATTTCAGGTTCGCTAGTACAATCAGCAGCCCCCTTTCTCCCTAAAATAAAATTTTGACGAGGGGAAAAATGAAAGAGTCGGAGGCGAGTCCTAAATTCCAACAATGTTACTGGGAGATTTATGGCATTGTTCCTGGCTGCCACTACCCACATGTAATTAGAGGCGTGAAGTAATGGAAAATGCAGCACAGAGGAAGCCCGTGCATGTAGCCGTTATTTTATATAACACCTCACAGCCCATTGCAATGACTACAAGGCCTCTTGAAGGGACGGTATGAGTACACATTTATGTCAATAGAGAGATATTCAATGCAACTAGCACTGCAGTCTGTGGAAGCAATGTCAAGCTTAAGGTCACAGGGACATCTTAAGAGTTCTCTTCCACAAGCTACCTCCCCCATGGCGGCTGCCAAGGGTACCTTTCATGAATGGCAGCTGGACTACGGGATAATAGCAGTGTACTGGGGCATTTTCTTTCCTTTCTGTGTAGATTATCCCATGTCTTTCACATACCTATAAATTGATTTGAGCAACCACTATTTTGTGTAACTCTGTTTATAAGCATCAGCAGCTGCCAGAATGTGTCCACAGAGGTGACATTCGCTGGTACAATGTGTCGCAAAGCAACACAAAACTCCGGCAAAGCAGCCACGACACAAGGGATGTACTCGTAGCTGAAATGAAGACAGCGTGGACACTGCGACTGGTCCGATGGTCAAAGATAGGATTTTCCCCTAAGCCTCTCTATCAGCCTAACCCTAACCCTCACCATCCTCCTCCCGTAGCCTAACCTTAACACTCATCCTCTCTCCAGAGCCTAATCCCAACCCTTCCTGTTCCACGACCTAACCCTAACCCTCTCCCCTTCAGAATGGTGCCCATTCCGGAACATAGGTTATTTTTAATTAAAAAGCTATCGGCAATGGCAGAGCCAAAATGAAACTTGATACAAGCTGTATCATTGACGAAAGTGGGCTGTTCGTAGCGGCAACTGCATCCCACGCACAAAACTTATTTTGGAGGAATGAAGGGGTGCCTCTAGTTGTGTTAGCTCATAATTTAACACATGGGGCCTGATTCAGACTTAAGAACGAGCTTGAAAGTAAGAGAGAAAAGTTACTCCTGGGCTAAACCATGTTCATTGCAGGGGCGTCATATTTCAACTGTTGCAAACAGTATTAAAGTTGAGAGATGATGTTTCCTATCCCAAGTCTAAATAGTGTGATAGTAAAACTGGTCAGTATCTGTGTGCAGTAAGCAATTCAAAGATATATCCCTGCATGCAAAGAATACAATTACCTTGACTCCCCCTGCAATCAACATGGTTTAGCCCAGGAGTAACCTTTTTCTCCTCATTACAAACTCCTTCTTAACTCTGGATCAAGCCCATGATCTTTAACCCAACGCAGGGACTCTCAAGAGAACCACCATAGTAGAAAGGCCTTGAAAGTGGCAGATGGATTTTGATATATTTGAAAATGTTAACTAATATTTCTGACTTATATTTTGTGGATAGAATTACAGGTTAGCTACCGCTTAGGAGCAGTGTGCTGGGGAATAGTCTTCTGGTTATGCGTGTGTGTGTGTGTGAGAAAAAGAGTTGTAGATCTGGTGCACTCATTCATTCATTCATCAAAATCAGAAGAAAAGAAAAAAAAAACGGAACATAACATTTAACTTTTTCCCCCAAATATGTCAAAGTTTGTAATTGAGGAAGAATAAACAAACCAACAAAAAAACACACAAAAAAACTCCCCATACATGCACAATGTTAAAAGAAATATTTTAACCAAAACCACTTGTGCACTCAAGAAAGCTGTGGGAGGTTTTGCTACACTGACTAAGAGAAAACAGAGCACCGCTGATCGGTGAAGTGGAAGGAAGCGATACCACTTCATAAGGCATTGGGTCGCCCTCAGCTAGAACAATGCAGTCTCTTCAGCTATCGGAATGCCAGCAGGCTGCGTTAACCGTGATTGTGTAAGAAGCTGATGAAAATCCCAGGACCTGTATTTTATTGATCGTCACACAGGCAGACGCGAGAGAGTAAGCAGGGTTATTAACAGTCCTTATTGAGCGATTGTTAGCTTGATCAAGCAGCATTCTCTACCCTTATCACCATGTTCCTTCCCATTTAAGTCATCTTTCTGAACTTACTAGCTGCCCACCTCCCCGAGTAAAGAAACAGCCAGCAATAGTTCTTACATATTTATCTAGGGGCAACACGGTGGCTCTTCAAGTGAGCGGAGGTCAAGAGTTCACTTTCCGGACTAGGCCTTATCCGTGTGGAGCTTGTATGTTCTCCCCCAGTCTGTGTGGGTTTCCTCTGGGTACTTCGGTTTCCTCCCACATGCCAAAAACATTCCGCTAGGTTAATTGGCTGCACACTAAATTGACCCTAGCCTGTGTGGGTGTATGTATGTATGTTTTAAGGACACTCCTAATGGGACAGGGAATGTAAAGTGCTATATAATCTGATGGCGCTATATAAAAACCTATTAATAAATAGTCCAGTCCACCCATAAGTCACATGGAGAGGTTTCTACACCACTGCAGAATACTATAGCCATTAAATAGATCACATTGTCCTGCACCAAACAATAACCCACAATATTCTTAGCAAAACACCTTTCTATTAGGAGATTAACTACCTGAAGTCTTAGTCACTCTCTCAACAAATACTTTACATTTATTTAATGTCATATATGTAAAGTACTTACGTAATGTGTGCAAAGTGTTAGTGGTATTTCCAGTTTCAAGGAATTACTGGCCACTCAGCTATTATTTAAAGAAAGACAACGTTCTAAGAATGAAGGTCACTTTCTGAAACATTCATAAGGTTACTCAAGTCCATTAGTCTGGGAGAGGTCTAAAATGACTGTATAAGCTAAGGAATGGATAGGGGTTTCTATATTTTTCCAGTTTACAATGGACCAATAGGCTACACACCACACAGAGTGGCGTTCTATGACAAAATATTATATGCCTGTGACTCTCCAGGTGTTGTGTAACTACAAGTTCCAGCATGCCTTAACTGCACAGGCAAAACGGATACCTTACAAAGCATTCTGGGACTCGTAGTTATACAACACCTGAGAGTCAAAGGTTGGCCAGGCCTGGCCTATGGGATGTCACTAGCACCTAATACACAGAGAGCCTAATTATTATTTCAAGAGGAAACTCCAATCAATATCTGAAAGATTACCAATTAAATACAACTTGGTGTATATATGTTCAGGGTTGTTTTTTTATTGGATGACCCACAGGCTGACCCTCTAGCTAGCAGCTTGCAGCCAGCCATGCTTTACCTGTTGGGTGCTATCTCCATTTACCATGTGAGGTACAAGAGAGACTTCATTCATTAAAGATGTGGCTTCCAATGGAGGAGGCTGGTCGGCCATCATGGCTGAAATGATCATTCATCGACAGATATTCACATCCACCACCTGCAACAAGAAAATAAACGTTTTATGCGTTTATCATTCAGGATTTGCACTTTTGTCTTAGAGCATGAATTGCTTAAACACAAAATGATTAA
Organism: Limnodynastes dumerilii; assembly: GCA_011038615.1. Classification (NCBI taxonomy): domain Eukaryota; kingdom Metazoa; phylum Chordata; class Amphibia; order Anura; family Limnodynastidae; genus Limnodynastes; species Limnodynastes dumerilii. Next base: position 394,951 of record WWET01000193.1, on the reverse strand, counting down.
CATAAGGTTATAGAATGGAAAATACTAAAGCACAAAAAAAATAAACACAACATACAAATAAAGGCCTGGATCTAGAGTTCTTTTGCTGCTGCGCTCATAGTGCCGTTGATGGTTCCAGAGAAGGCTCCTCCACTGAGCAAGCAATTTTTCAAAGAGAAAATATGGACAGTGTGGAAGTCTGTACAGTATGGAGATTACTTAGCATAGCCTCACTGAATTATCCCTAAACCTCCTCCCACTTTCTAATTCCTGCCCTGTCGTTGTAAGACCTAAAAAATAAGTCCAAAAGATGCTTTTCTATGTTATTTTATTACGTTTATTTTTAAATTTTTAATCCAATTTCGTAGAAATACTAAACTGTGTACAGACCAACATTAACATTATGTACCAAGTCAATTTGTATATTAAATGGTAACTATGTGTTAACGCTGTATTACGTCCTCTGTGGACTCTATAATGGCCTTCCTCAGCTCCAGATTTGCCCTCTGTGACCCACCTAAAACTTTTGGTAAGATGCAACAGGTCATGTGACAGTCATAAACATTAAGAACCACCGTGTCTGCGATTTTACTTTTTAATGGACTAGAAAGATTTTTATTTTAATTCACATGTTAAATAATTTATAACATGCCCTCATTCTATAATGTTTTTAATGGACATATTTCTCTCATTTTACATTCACTTTTCCTGCACTTTAAACCCCATGCACAGGATGGTCCATAAGTGTGGAATCGCCCTTTTAAAATGGATATGAGTAAGGAAATATTAATCCTGTGTCTACACATATGATCTGGGTGTGGTGGAAACTTTTTAGTGTATGTGGCCAATATGGCGGCCATCTTGTGTGCATCCTTAATTTTTTAAATGAGAAGGAAACCATGCGACACATCAAACAGATGCAGAATTTCATAAGAAAAACAATGGTGGTGTTTCTTTTAATGTAACTTTAACAGAGTTCTCTTTTACAGGTAGTGACATTAATGAATAAAGTTACATTAAAATAAACAACACCATTGCTTTTCTTATGAAATTCTGCATCTGTTTGATGTCACATGCCTATCTTCCCATTTAAAAAAGAAAAGCAGAGTTGCATCCAAGATGGCCGACTTCAAAATGTCCGCCACACTGGCCACATACACTAAAAAACTTTTCCACCACACCCAGATCATATGCGTAGACACTGGGTAGATATTTCCTTACTCATTTCCATTCTAAAAAAGTGCTTCCACCCCGTATTTACTGACCAACAGTAACACAATGGTTACAAACACTACACACCATATACAGGACGAGACACTGCTCAGTCTTCTTTTACTGTACAGATGTGACTTCCTCATGAACAGTCACCCAGGTATATACATTTTGCAATGAACTGGAATGGCAGACCCTCCAACATGATCCATTCCATTAGGTACAATTGATTCCGCTCCTGAGCTTCCAACTGTCACCTGGTTTAAATGAAGTAACTAATATTTAAAAAAAACTATTTGCATCTTCAACAAAGGTGGTTACCATAGTAACTGACAGTTGGAAACTGAGGAGCAGAGTATTTTCTACCTAATGGAACGGGTCATGTATGGAATGGTTTATAAAGTTAATCTTAAAGTTTGTCAGACTTCTTCTTTGTTTTATATATTTCCCTGGGAGTTATTTTTTGTGAAAGAGCTGGAATGATTATTTTTATACACAGAAAAAAATCTGTGAAAACCTCTCACACATCTCTGACCTGCACTGCTTTAAGCGTCTAGCAAATCACTGACTGCGTGAGTTAAGAGTTAATGACGTTGGGCATGCTCATGAAATCATAAAGACTGAGATAACAGGATACAGGAAATTTGTCATGCCATATTACCGTTTATCTGGCATCTTTCTCTTTTCTCCTTGCAGGGATCTAACAAAGGAGCTCTGTGCTTTGGAGTGAGTTTTATTGCACTAATTCTGCAACCTAGCAGATCACTGTGTAAACGTGCTCCTGCGTTCAAGCAGCGTCCGTCTTCATCCACCTTCATACTATCCTTCTATCGCTATTAAGCTGTACTTGACTTTTGGGAAATATTTATGAATTATGGCTTTCATTTCTGGCCCCATCTTATAACTATGTCTATTTTAATGCCCACAGCTTTATTCCCATGCCATTCTTGCAATATTGCAGATCGTAGGCCTGATCCAAGGGTGACTGTACGTCAGCGGATGGGACGTTTCTCTGCGTTACTTTCTACTGCACATGCTCAGAACTGATCTGAACGCAACAGATTGCATTCTGAGGCAAGGAAGGGTAGGGAGGCATAATCAATGCACATTAGGGGTGGGGCCCAAGTGAGTGCACCCCACCCAGATCAGATTGCAGACTTAAAAAGTACTGTTTAAAGTCAAAACATTTGCACCAGCCTCAAGTCCAAGCGTGTGACCCTCCGCTGCCTATTAGGACGCGACACTTCAAACACATAACAAAGGGTCAGAAATCATGTATTTTGCATAAGTTAAGTCACGTCTACATTACAGTAAGGAGAAAAAAAAAACACATAGTCTTAGGCTGCGTAGGGGGGAGGGCTTAGAGTTAGGCTTAGGGGGGGAGGGCCCTTAGGGTTAGGCTGAGAGGTTTGGTGACTTAGCGTTAGGCTCCGGAGAAGGGGGGTAATTTAGGATTAGAAAGTGGAGTTGCTTACCGCACCGCATAAGCGATCAATATCCCAGCCAGTTCGGAACTACTGCTACAGGGACCCACACGCCCCCATTGACAGTCACAATTACAGTGTTCTTCCCTGCTCATATGCAAAGTATTTGGGCCTGTAGCTGCTCTGTGCCCATACACTGACTGCAATCAAGAGGCACCATGGTACACCCGTTCCGATCGCACACAGCCCACCCCACTTACGCCAACGCATCCATGCTGTGTACACATTTGGGCTCTGATCTGGATAGAGCCCCGTGTGTCTGGCTACCAGGTATTAAGCGATTACAATGCTCAGGTGAGATCCCCTCCGTACAATCAATAAGTTACTTAATGTAGTTTTCCTTTAACTTTTTTTTTTAAATGATTATAGTATTGTTTACATCCCAGTCTACAAATAATCTCCTGACCTGCAGAAGCCAGGATTACCCTGCTGAAACATGGTTTAGCCCAGGAGTAACTTTCCTCTCTTATTTTCAAGCTCCTTCTTAAGTCTGACTCAGGCCCTAAGAGAGGAAAGCAGTGGATCCAGACTTAAGTAAGTGCTTGAAATTAGTTACTCCTGGGCTAAACCATGTTGATTGCAGGGGTGTCATATTTCATCTGTTGCAAACAGTATTAGAGTTGAGAGGTGATGTTTCCTATCCCAAGTCTAAATAACAGTGTGATAGTAAAGCTGGTCAGTATCTGTGTGCAGTAAGCAATTCAAAGATATATCCCTGCATGCAAAGAATACTATTAACTTGACTCCCCTTGAAATCAACATGGTTTTGCCCAGGTGTAATCTTCCTCTCTTATTTTAAGATCCTTCTTAAGTCTGAATCAGGCCCTGAATGCATAGGAATATATGTAATGATAAAGAACATATGCATTGTTTGTAAAGACAGTCACCCAAATCAGGGAGCAAAGAAAGATGCATCAATACGGATGACTGGAACTAGATCTAGGGAGTTTGGCTGTCAGAATAGCTGTGTAGCCTTAGGGAAACTAGTTCAGGAGAGACCACACTCCATGACCAGTGATAAGAATGTCACACTCTT
>WWET01000193.1:365682-380123 GCA_011038615.1 Limnodynastes dumerilii | reverse complement strand
TTCGCTCCACTATGACATCACAGCAATTTATCCAATTGAAATCTCAGATTTTAGAGCAGACTTTAATTGACTGGTATCTTGGGATGTGGTATCTACTGGGTTTAGCCCCACCTGGCACGTGCACAGTTTCAGCAACCCCTTTGCGTATGTTCCTGCAAGCTGTCAGATGAAAGCACCGCTCCGCATTCCATGTATAAGCGCTGAACGCTGCCTATACATACATTGCTAGAAGCGGTCATCTGCTGCAAACCTCTTTCTAAACAGCCTTGAGCATTTATAGATGTAGTGCTGAGCTGCTAGCCTTTGACAGCTTGCTCCGGATTCCATGAGTGCAATTAATTGCAAAGCGTTAGTGATAACCTGCAGACATATTGCTCAGCTGGGTTTGTTTATTAATGTAAAATTGATCCAAATTTTATCCAAATAACTAAATAATTATAAACCGGGAATTCATATAAAAAATTATTTAAGTGGAGCTATACCCTTTCCCACAAAAATAAAGGGAAAAAAACACACTTAAATTGTAAATCTCTTAAGCTTTGCTATTTGGGATAGGTCAATATAAATACAAAGTGAGAAGCACTGAATGCTACAGACTATAGGTGCAGGCAGGAGAACATAAGAAACGGAATCCTGTGAGCATTACTACTTGTATACTAAAAGATCTATATGACAACATCCTATATTATATACAAGTGTCTTAAAAAGCATTTTAAAATCTAGAACAAAAATATAGGAGCCAGGTTTTGACAGACAATTTTATATGGACAATTGTGTGTTATATAGATAATACAATAAAGTTTTGTTCTAGCTGCTAGATTCCAAAGAAAGCAAATTTGTTGTGTATCCATTTACTTACCTACCTACTAAAGTCTTCTCAGACTTATTCAGTTTTCTCTACTTGCAGCACATACTCCACCAAAGAAGTCATACTGTGGACACTAATTCCTCACCTGCTGAAACTGCATGGAGAGAAGCTCCCAGCAGTGCAATGCTGGTGACAGTCGGCATTACACTGCTGAGAGTGTATATCCCAGCAGTTTGACCGGGTGAGCAAGAGGCCGCAGTCTAACTGTGGATAAGCCGATGTGGTTGCTCCTCGACGTCAAATGTTAAGAGCATCCAGGACCAAAACTTGTTAGTCGGCAACATCTCTAGAGTCAGTCTCCCCTCTTTCAACGGCCTTTATCTACGATTTTATCCAACATGCTTGCAGCAGCAGCAAAAATCCTGGGCTTTTAACGCATCTGTTAATTGATTACTACTGATTGCTGACTATCTCCCACTAGACAAATTTCTAGTATTGTCTATACATTAAGAAAGAAAAAAAAGCCAGCACAATTAATGCCTATTCAGGAGAAGGGTAAGGTAGCTGAACAGACAGCGGATAGGAAGAGCTATCTGCACTGCACATATGTCAGGGCTCCCTCCCAGGAAAAGTTATTTATTATATCCAGAAACATTTTAAACTGCAAAAAAAATATATAAAATCGTGGCCCTTACAGCACGCGACAATTGACTTGACAAATTACCCTGGTTATCCAAAGGACCACCTCCTCTTTATGACAGAGGATACCTCGAAAGTAAAAGGTCATCTAAAATCTGGAATATAGCGTGCATTCAGTAAATGAAACGCTACAACAACCTGGATAAAAGCCAGGAGAGAAAGTGATCAATATACAGGAAACCGCAAAATTAGCCTAGGATCTGGAAAGAGTTATAAAAACATTAGGAATGGAAGAGAAGTACAAAGCCAGGAGATGGCGAAACCAGCCAGTGCTTGCTCGTCCAACTATACAACAAAGAATTAACAAAGAACACTGGGGTACAATAACTCCAGGACCTTGTTTCCGGGCTTGTGTTTGCACAGAAAAAAAAGCAAAGGTCACTCTGACCCTTTTAGCAGAGTCTGAAAGGCCCAGTATGCCTGGGAATCCACAGCGACTGTTTGTTTTGATGCTGATGTGAACCTTGACAGAATGCAAACACTATGTTACAAAGCAAACATTTGGTCGATGCGGCCCGTGGAAAGATGCACCGAGCTGGAGAGTGACATATGCCATTAATCCACCGGGCTAGCACAGAGGTTCTTGTTGATTAACAAACACCTAAAGACTAGAAGTGGGCAAATAACAGGGACATGTGTGGGGTTTGTATGTTCTATCTGTTTATGTGGGTGTCGGTAGAGCAAAAGCACAGGAGGAGGTTATTGTTCGTGTGTTTGTGCGATCTAAGACTGTAAGAGCTACAGCGGGGCAGGGAGAGGGGGGGGTCTAACCAGGAATTCTTCAAAGGAAGAGAAAATGATATATATATGTCCCTCATTATACACATGTGCAGTAGCATCCAGTCCATTTGGCAGCAGCTGTCACATGATTGTGGGAGAGCGCGTTGCTGCAGGGGACCTGGGCCTGGATGAGGAGTGGGATTGGCTGAATGTCAGGTGACTCATGAGGAGGAATTAGAGGGATCCAGACAGAATGCAGGAGAAAAGGAAGAATGTTCTGTGGCGGCAGCGCAGGAAGGGGGGCTGTTGTGCAATTTTACCTTTACACTTACTCCAAGTGGACAGGCGGCGGCAGATGGTGTATGTGAAGAAAGCGCCCCGCTGCCTGACATTGGGACAGGCTTTAACTCCTAGTAACTTAAATAATTTGTATAATGGGAGGAGCTAAACTGAGCACCGAGGGTGCTGGAAACAGGAAATATCATCATGTAATAAGAATTTAGAGTTTACTCACAACAACATATTTAGAAGAGGTCTATTCAATAGTAAAACAAAGTGTTAGCACATCATATATTGAGTATATGGCAAGATCAGCCTCCCATATGATTTTCAGGCATGTAGGGAGGTACACCAAAAAGGACTACAAAGGTGGCACTTTGCAAGGGACTATCATCACAAAAAGTTGCAATTATTACAACTGCATATTTATAACTGATAACCGAGAGTGAATAAACATTATGGGCCTGATTCAGAGGCTGAAAGTAAGAACTTAAAGTTACACCGGGGCTAAACCATGTTGATTTCAGGGGAGTCAAATTTCATTTGTTGCAACAGTATTATAGTTAAAAGGTGATGTTTCCCAGCTCAAGTCTAATTAGCAAGTCTAAAAGTGAAGCTGATCAGGTATCTGTGTGCAATAAGTAAAAGCAAAGCATTCTCACTGCATGCATAGAATAAAATTAACTTGACTCCCCCTGAAATCAACATGGTTTTGCCCAGGTGAAACTTTAAGTTCTTATTTTCAGCCTCTGAATCAGGCCCTATGTGCACTGCCCAACATGGGAACTTAGCGATGTCCTGAAAAGTCCATTTAGTTGCCACTTTCCATACACAATAAAATTCTATATACACACACACAACTGGGAATAAGATATAGAATCACAATGACAAAGGGGAGATTCATATAGAACAGAAAAAAAGCTTAAAAAAAGAAAGTAAAATGATTTGCCATAGCAACCATATTCTCTCTCTGCAATCAGCATGGGCAACACAGTCACTAGTTTAGATCAGTTTTAGTAATCTACCCACAGTTGAGAAGTACATCCAAAGACACAATATGATAGCTACAGAACTGGACAGTGAGCCTGACACAGACCTACGCAAATAAAACGCCATTGTGCGTTGCGTATTTACGCCAGCGCACATACGAAGCATGCCCCAAGGAACTCCCCTCGGTCATCCGTATTCATGCCATCTTACGCCGACCAAACCCTACCTAACTTTTCTGAGCGTAACCGCGGGTGTCCGTAGGCTTCTTGTGTAGTTACGCCGCAAATCACGCCCATACTGTACGATTTAAATACCTCACCCCGCCCTCGATGCATAATTACGGGTTTCGTATGGCTGACACTCCCCTTTGTGTGTTGTTACGAAGCCAGTACGCTCTCAAGGCCTATACGCTCTGAATTTCGTAGCGTAACATCTGTCACGCACATGTGCAGTAAGTACAAATAGGCGCTTTTACGCTTACGGCAAGCGAAAAATCACGGGCGAGCGTAGGTCTGGATCAGCCACATTCTTGCTGGCTAGGAGGCCACAAAGGTCCACAAATCTGATCCTATAAGGATGGCACAGCAGGACAAGAGATCTTCCCAAGGATTGGGAAGTCGATCTCCCCGGCTATCAGACCAATTTGTCGGAGCCGGGAAAATCACGCTGATATGTAGCCAGCTTTAAACATGTCTTTATGTAGGTCAATTACTCTTTTCAAATCTTCACCAAGATAACAGCAAGAGTTATCTCCAGGTACATGCTACAGAGCAGACAGCTTGAGATAAGATAAACAGAAACATGAAATGTGTAAAACAAAAATGTACTGGTTTTATTGTATCAATATACAATGGAACAAAACAAAGGATAATTAAGATTTCTATGGTTGTGACGCTGTCATAATGATCTATAACTAAAATCACAGAGCATGTTTTCTATACAGAGAGCCTCTTTATTTTACGGTATTTGCTATAAAGGAATATATTGGTAACCTATGTATAACTAATTACGTAGCTGAATGTTCTTAATGCTCCGTTCATTAAAATGGTAAACACTACCAGCAAATGCCATTGGAAGAGGACTCCTATGAACTCAATTAACATGATTAATGCCAGACCCGCTTTACACATGAATACATTCTGCTCAGCCAGGACAGTTTTAATGGCATCCTAATTAATAATGCTTCAACCCACAAACATGGCTGCCTCTGCTTCTCAGAGGTGCCAAGTACAACAGACTGGTGAAGGTTCATGCCTATAATATACTATATGGTGTTTAACATGTTTCCCTCATTCCCAATATTATATTCCGTGCTCACTAAATGGGATAAGCAGCACTCTGTATATACAAAGGTCAAAATGAATGGGGGAAAAAAAGTGGAATTTTATGGGCTAAATTTACTGAGCTGAGGAAAAAGAAAAGTGGAAATGTTGCCCATAGCAACCAATGGGATTCTAGCTCTCACTTTCCTCTAGAGCAGTGGTTCACAACCTTATTTTTGGAGAAGTACCAGTGAAATCATGCCAAGTACCACTTTACATATCACATATACCTATTACATACTACTGTACATACACACACATTTTAATTGTTCTTTACATATTTTTGCAGTGATGTCACAGAGCATTTTCTACATATGCCATTCAACCCCCAAGATATTATATTAATTATGTCCTTGGGCAATTGGTGTTATACCTATTTACAACCTTACCCAGTTGCCCCAAGTACCACCTGACAGTGGTCCAAGTACCACCAGTGGCACCACTGATTGAGAACCCATGCTCTAAACATGACAGCTAGAATCTATTACATAGACATTACAGAGTCTGCAGAGACACTGCTATATATGTATGTCTTCTATGTTTTAGTCATTATTTTGCTCACAATGCTTAGAAATTGTGGAAACTGATATACAATGTACTTTTTTTTAGTTTTTCTTAATCTATTATCATGACTTAGTTTTCTGTGCAAAACACTCCACACATGTGAAACACAAAACACATAGGTCTAGATTTACTAAAGTTCTCAAAAAGTAAAAAAAAAAATTAAGATGTTGCCCATAGCATCCAATCACATTCTAGTTCTCACTTTCCTATTACATAATAGAAAATGTCAACTAGAATGTGATTGGTTGCTATGGGCAACATCTACACTATACCTTTTCCGCAGTTTAGTAAACCTAGCCCTATGCTTTATGTTGCAGGGTAAATCAATTAAATATGAAGCCCAGAAAGCATTAAAGTTGTGGTAGTGGAAACAACTCCCTAAAAATGCAAATAGGGGGCTAAGAATAGCCCGGTCCTAAATGTACCTTTCAGCGATGACGGTATATTTTATGGCAGATCATTTGCATCTGAACGAGTACTATGATTTCTCAAGGCACAGGGCTCATGTAACTGGACAGTTTTCTCAAGACTGCGACTTCAGATTGTCTTTCTGATAAATATCAAGTGACTGGCGAACACTGTGTGACCTTTGTCATTGTATAGTCTGGAAGCGACCATCCCACAGGCAAAACCAGTGATGTGATGACTCAGTAAGTGAGCGGAAATAAATGACTATGATGTGCAAAAACAGAGAGAAAAAAGGGAAATTGGCACTTTACAGAAGATGAAGCAGAACATCTGAAACACAATTATCCTGAGGCTTTCGGTGCCATTCTGTACCAGCGTATGATTGATGACACTATAGACACTATATTTGACTTTAGTATTAGGTGCTTTGCCAAGCTATAGTAACCCCTTCCCTACCTGGCACATCAAAAGTTTCTCTTTTAAACAGTTCATGAACATAAAAACTATGTTTTAAGCTGGATTCAATTCTATTCAGATCCAACTTCTGACCAAACTGTTTACACAATCTTACAGCGGACCAAGGATCCAAATACAACACCCAATCCGTGATACACATGTACCCTAGTGTAACCCGTTCCCAATAGCGCCAGGCTGCAGCGGGCCGAGATTACGGTAAGCACTCAAGGGAGTGTTAGGGCTTAAGGGTAAGGTTAGGCTGCAAGAAAAAGGAGAGATAGGATGAAGGGTTTACATACATGTCTACAAAATGCGTCAGGAACAGAATTGGACAAACCAGTTAAACGATTTCACACTTCCACATTGACTGATTTATTTGTGATCAGGGGCCAGATTTACTAAGCTGTGGGTTTGGAAAAGTGGAGATGTTGCCCATAGCAACCAATCAGATGTTAGCTGGCATTGTCTATTATGTAAAAAGAAAGTGAGAGCTAGAATCTGATTGGTTGCTATAGGCAAAACATCTCCACTTTTCCAAACCTGTAGCTTAGTAAATCTGGCCAAGGTCTCCTGGTTTTTAAAGTGGGTGTAAAGAGCTTTTGGAACACAAAATTGGATAAACCTGTGAGCGCATAAGCTCTACTCTATCAATATCGCCTAAACTGGTAGTCTGGATTTGGTGAGAATTGTACAAGTGAGGACTCTGCCTCTATGTGAATCAGCACAACACAAGCACACAAATCACAAATCACAACAAAATGCCGCCAACTTTTCCCGTACCCATTAAATGCTGGCTCATCCTGTAGGATACCAGTGTTCTAATCCCCTCCAACCCCCGCCCTCACCAACAAAAATTGAACCTACACAAAGAATGACCTGATTTACAGATCAGTGTACATCAAAGCAGTTAACAAAAGCACAACCTAATGTGGTTTAACATTTCTAGTTTAAAAGAGAGTGAACAACAGTTGAGCTGGCTCATGTTAAAGAAAAAGAGAATCGACACTTTGCACTTGTGAATGTTAATTCTGAACCCAAATTTCAAACTTCACACACATTCTCTTAGGTATTGCTAGTTTTAATGGCATTATGTACCTAGCAAATTAAGCAAATAAAGTTGGCCACACACTAGAGTGATTATCAACCCGATCATACAATTATCATGGATTGGGCCAAATATCGCTCTAGTGTGTGGGAAAGATTTTTTTAAAAAATGCGATAAAACCCTCAAAAAACGCTTCCGATTATCCCATCAAACAGAATTCTCAATAGATAATCGTACCCTAGCTGCAGGTTTTTGAGGGGCCTGGTGCTCTGTGCCCCCTCCCCCTCTGTCACTGTTGGACAGACATTTAACAAATAGGTAGAGAAGGTACACCACATACTGACAGGCTGCAACGTTGTGTCCTTTCTCCCTCTGTCTGGGTACACAGTGCTGCAGAACACCATACACTCACAGGCTGCAACACTGTGTCCTTTCTCCCCCTGTCTGGGTAAACTGTGCTGTATACCCTGTCAGAGGGAGAGAGGACACAGCCCAATCCAAGTGAGAGGTTCTGCACAGCGCTGCAGAACCTCTCACTATCATTTTCCCATTCAGAATTTGTTTTCTTTCAACCAGCCAATAGGCTGGCTGTATGGGTCATGACTGACAGGAGACCCAGCCAATCAAATAGAAACCGCAGCCAGTCAATAGGCTAGCTGCAGGCTCTCCTGCAGAAATTACCATTCCCAGCCTTTGGAGTGTATGGTCATGATATCGGGGGGTTTGCCATTTGTTTCTGACATTTACATTCCGACGCAGCCAGTTGCAATAATCAGAACTTTCATTACACGGTAGTACCATACTGCCATAATGGCTTGCAAACCAAAGGAATTGTCGTGCACACTTTTGGATCACATGACGCACACGCACACCACCATGGCACAGACCATGTGTGCTGATTTGTGCGGATCAGCCTCAGTAGGTCCAATTTAAAAACAGCTAATGTTCTGTAGCAACCCGGATAATCATATAAATGACTACTTTTTATGGGTTGTTTTTTTTTTTTTTATATCTGATAACCAATGAGATTAAGAGTCCTGGTTCCATGACCCATTTATACCATGTATATTTAAATAGATCTAAGCCCCAGAATTGGTTCATCAACTGTGTGTGGTTCAACAACAACACAAACAGCCCGATAGACCTGACTGACTCTCTAATGTTCTCAGCAGTCATTTGTGGTTGATGGAAGACCACAAGCACAGCACTTTCGGGCCAGCCTAGTCAACAAAATGACCACGTGGGGTCAAGTCCAGACTCATAAGAGGTTTGTTCATTGATTCCTAAACAGATGCCCCCACAGCGACAGGCAAACACTACCTCATACAACCCATATTTACTCATAGCCGCACATAAAAAGATCCATTCATGTTCAGATGAATCCATTTTGCAGGTTTTAGGTGAAATATACTTGCCTGCAGAAAAACATTCGACCATCCATTATAGGGGGGATGGGCAACGTGTTTGCAGATCTAAAAGACACTTGCAATGCGCAGGGAATTATTTCCAGACTTTAATAGCCGTCTGATATAAGGAGATGTGTGCAGCTGAACATGAACCGCTGTAACATCTTGTGCAAATATACATCTGTTCTTAGCACTTGCATCATCTCATTGTCCGTGACCTTTGAGAATTTGAATAATATGTCACATTAACCGGTTCCTCAATATCCTGCCTGACGTGGACATTAAGCACAGAAGAATCATCCACCCTCACAGTAATGACGGTTATTGGGGATTTTTTTTTATTTTTATTTCCTTGTTAAGTGCATATTCCTCTTTTAAAGCTTAAATCCCTATTGCACAATTCTTTCTATATGGCCACAATGTATAGAATTATATATAAGGCATAGGATAGATCAATTTTTTTTTATTAAAATAAAAACAAACAAAAAAGACACAATTATAACTTTCATTTATAAATTGCATGACATAACTTTGAATATGAACTGTTAAAGACATGTAAGCTGTCAAACAGTCCAATACACAGAGTACACTGGTATAAATACCTGAACTTCATGAACTACAAGCTCTTATTGTTCAAAAGACAGCGTATATGCATCATAAGGAAACAGGGAGAGGTCATGTTTGTGGTGAGCAGATTTGCATATAATTAGCAAATAAACGACCCAGCATTTACACTGATCTGAATGCAATATGATCAAACCTCCAAAGAGCAATCAAATATAATTCTTATATTGTATCTAAACATTAGTTAGAGCACCTAGCAACTATCAAATGAACTGTATTATCTCCCTCCAAGAAGTTATGTATAACTCTAACACACGTTGAAGAAGACCTCGAAACGCGTCAGCAGGCACTCTCTGCAACCTATCCAGTACATCCCTCACATGTTCAACCTGGGCTTTACACATCTCTGGTGTTCGCGGCACTACACATTAACACATGGTAAGATCCTATTATGCAGATCCTGTTTCCTTACTCCTAAAGGATTATTTATTGATTGGTTTCTTGTCTCATTTAACAATTTTATTTATATTGTTCCAATAAAGGTCATTTATGTTTTATTATCCATGAACCTTTTCACTTTATTTCATAATATGTCTGAACCTTAAACATCACTGAAGTATTTTGCACCAGCTGGCCATACACTAGTGAAAAATGCTCAAAGCAGGAGGTATATTCCTGTAGGGGAAGGTTCCATATTAACACCACACAGCTCTCCTGCTGGGACTGATCTTCGAGGCTACAGAGGGAGGAGCTGCAGAGATTGACAGTAGCCCTTGCTTCTGATTGGCTGCACAAGCCTCCTGTCAATCTTGGCAGGAGGCTCATGCAGCTATCTAATTGGCTGTCTGTGGTAACGCTGGTCAGTAGTGTGGGCACCTCCACCTCCTGGCTGGAGTTTCCCTGTAATTACCAGCAAGTATAGCAGTAATATCGTAATGGAAAGCCTGTATCTCTTGCAGAATACAGAGCTTTCTTTATTGTATTACTGCTGTACTTGCTGATAATTACTGAGTTAGACAGATGGGGAAAATTCAGTCAGAAGGTGGAGGTACAGCTCCCATAAATGGACTTGCTAACTCCCTATTAGATATTGATAATCCATACTGTCCACACATTACAGTGATAATTGGTCCAATCACCTGATACTTGGACCAATAATCTCTCTAGTGTATGGTCAGCTTTCTGTTAACGGTATCAGAGCACTGTCATCAAATAGTATGGCCATATCACTGATCACTATTGATCTATAGTACATAAAGGACTTTTACTTTGCAATGGAAGGGAATGGCACGTTCATCTCACATCCACTGGAGGCATGAGGAGAAACAGGCAGAGTGCTGCACCCTCGCCCCCTCCCAATAGTTCAATAATGGCAGGGTGGAACATTTGCAGTTGTACAAGATATGCTGACGACTTCCTCTTAAACGTCTATATATACACACAAACACACACACACGCAACTGCTATGAGCTGTTTTAAATATAAAGCAAGAGTACCAACACATTATATGTGATATGCAAACTATTTTCTTGTCTAAGACTACATTAACGTACACAGATCTCACACACACACACACACACACACACACACACACTGCATCTATAAAACAATAGAGAACACATTATGTCTATGCCCCAGGATATTGCAGAACTCCAGACAGTTCTGTCCTGGAATCCTGACTCACACATAGATATATCCTGTGGGAGCATTTATCAACACGGAAGGCCTTACAGGGGAGGAGGAGGAAAGAAACAGGCTACAACCAATTAAGGTTGGATGAATAGAAACCCAGGACAATGAAAGTATATGTCTGCGTCCAGTGCTGATATATGAAGCAGGAACTAAGCATTACCCTTACAAAGTCCTGTCAGATCACAAGATCTAAGGACACCTCCGCCCACCTGACATCAGGGGAGAAAGAAAAAAAAAAAACCAGAAAGCACATTTTACTGCCCTGTGGGAATTCACCTTATTCAAGTCTGGGCAGATCACATCTACTGCTCCACAATGAATGTTACACTGCAGCAGGATGGTTTAAGCTGGTTAGGCTTAGTATATGCCAGCGAGTGCACTCTGTACCCACTAACCTTGCGGTGTGAAGATGTAAACATGACATTAAAGTTTATTTATTCCCTTTATAGCTGATAGCATGAATGTGGAATTTGCTGTCTATGCATATGACTGCACTATACTACAATGAACTCCAACACTTACAAATTAAACATTTAAAGCAGCAATTATCGGGCTGGTAGTCCATTTGTTGGGGTGATCTGGCCAATACTTGCTTTAGTGAGTGGTCAGGATTGATTTTTTTAAACATCTAATAACGGTACCATAAGCACTCTGGTATGATTATTTGATCGTATGGCATGCATAAAATATATCGGGCTCAAGATCTCAATATTAGTGCAGAACCAATCAGCTGCAAGAGCCTCCTGTCAATCTTAGCAGCTCCTCCCTCTTCAGCACGGGATTATCGCGGGAGAGGTGAGTGGTGCAGATAATGGGAGGGGATCGACCCTTTTATCGGCCATCTCCTGTGGGATTGATAATCGCACTACTGTATGGTCAGCTTTATTTCGCTTTTCCAAAATATATTTGTTTAATCACTTTAGCTGCTGAAATGAAGATAACGCAAACATGTTAAAACGGCTGCATATAGGTTTATCACAGGGTTAATCCAGAGTTTGAGCGTAAGGACTAAACAAATGCAAGTGTACGGTTCGGTAAAACCATTTTGAAATGTGAGGGGATGCTTATTATACCACTTGCACCATCCTTGGAATAACATGGGAATTAGAAGCCTGGTTGCTTGCTGGGCTAATTGCCATGGAAAAAAAAAAAGCTGCGTTTTAAGTCCACCTATAACCCGGAAAATTCCTGGATCTGACCCTTTCACGTGAATTTCCTGGGACTGTCAATCAGCGAGCTCCTATTGGCTGCAAAAAACAAAGGGTACATCAATCTCAATATTAGTGCAGAACCAATCAGCTGCAAGAGCCTCCTGTCAATCTTAGCAGCTCCTCCCTCTTCAGCACGGGATTATCGCGGGAGAGGTGAGTGGTGCAGATAATGGGAGGGGATCGACCCTTTTATCGGCCATCTCCTGTGGGATTGATAATCGCACTACTGTATGGTCAGCTTTATTTAGCTTTTCCAAAATATATTTGTTTGGTCACTTTAGCTGCTGAAATTAAGATAACACAAACATCTTGGAATAACATGGGAATTAGAAGCCTGGTTGTTTGCTGGGCTAATTGCCACGGAAAAAAAAAAAGCTGCGTTTTAAGTCCACCTATAACCTGGAAAATTCCTGGGTCTGACCCTTTCACGTGCCATGAATTTCCTGGGACTGTCAATCAGCGAGCTCCTATTGGCTGCAAAAAACAAAGGGTATTTCATTTTTTTAACAATCCATGGGACTTTCAAAAAAAATGAGGACCTGAAAGGAAACAAGCAGCATTTTGTAGTACTTGTATGTCTCCTTTCTGGTCCACCTGGGCACGGCTTCCGGCTAACAGATTTCTTTACTATTGCCGTAACAATAGGAAAGAAAACTCTCCAATCAGGTGTCTTTGTGAGGGACCTTTGTTAAAAAACAACACGAGACCTTTCAAACTGACACCTTACCTGTGTGAGACCCAGGAAAAATCCTTCTTTTTTCCTGGGTCTGAATCTTGGGTCATTAGACTTGGGTCTACAAAAACTTAGGTTTTTGGTAGTGATATGAAAGGAAGTTTTAGTTACTTATTTTGCATGCAAAAAAAACACTTTACTTTTCGCACATAGAACTTAAATGCTGCATAGCTCTTTATGTAAATTAGAGTTAAGTTAGGAAACGCCATCTCTCAACTCTAATTAGGTTTTTACTGTTTAAATTTGCCTCCCCTTGCATTTCAACATGGTTTTGCTCAGGTCTACACTTGCATTTAAAAAAAAAAAAAAGGAGTAAGAACACATGCGAATACATGATTACACCTTAACAAATAGGCGTAAGCACAGCTCTGGATCAGCTCCCACAAAAAGGATAATATTAATTAAGATATATAAGACATATATGAAGAAACTAAAAACGGCTATCCATGCTCGCCTGTACACCAATGTGAAACGTACACGCAGACTCACCTATGTGAATGTGCTGACTAAAAGCAATTCAAAATAAAAGTTTACCTTAGTTGAAAACTAAGTTCTACAACTTCTTTGGGTTAGGGTTAGGCTGTGGGTTAGAGACTTAGGGTTAAGCTGCAAGGTGGGGGGGTGACTTAGGGTTAGGGAGTTGGGTTGCATACCTTTCGGAGCGCTGTGTTCAGTGCTCCCGGGATCAATTGATATGCCTATTCGAGGCATAAGCAATTGATATCCCAGCCTGGGAGCGAATGGCCCTATCGAAACAGGACCATTCACAACGGGGACCCACACTTGAGCCTGCCAAACGGATCTTAAGTACAAGTTAAGATAGAAGCTACCAAAGGGACGATCATAACATCTGATTTTTTCCCTTTCTGGGTCACAGTGTGAAGTCCCTTCATTGTAAGCACTGCATTTAGATTTGCATGTTTATGCTGAAAAGAAAACTTCTAGCACTACTATCTTCTGACCTACAAACATTTCCTAAAGTTCAATGAGTTCTTCTTAATAATAATAATCTTTAAAAAAAAAAAAAGAAATTATTCAGCTTTAGGCTGCTGCAGAGATAGCGGCTGAATCTGTCAACTTCATTATTATGGCCTAACTTTTTTCCATATTTTGTAAAATATGTGAATAAGAAATAGTTGTAAAGGACAAAGCCCTTTCCTTTTACCCTACTATATATACAATCTATTACACAGGTAGAGAATTATAGGAGCCACTGGCTGCTAGAAAACAATCGTAGGAACAGAAAATGATAACGCCACAATGGGGTAGATCCAGAACTACGCTTCTCCACGAATTTACGCGTGGCGGAGACGTAAAATCGCAGGTTAGAACGCACTGCACATGCGCACCATAGAAAATACACACATTCACGTAGCGTAATTGTAAACGTATGGGAAATTCACGTAGGTGTCACGTAAATACTTACGTGTGGGCGTGCCAATTTTATGTTAGTCAACAATACGTGCGTTTTACATGAAGTAGGCGGGGGGTGGTATTTAAAGTGTACAGTATGGGCGTTCTAAGAGGCGTACGTTCGCGTAGTC
>WWET01000193.1:311779-332485 GCA_011038615.1 Limnodynastes dumerilii | reverse complement strand
CACACACATTAGATGTTCTCTAGTGCACGCTATGTCTATATATCTCCTCTGTATTCATCATCTTCTCATTCTAATCATCTCTCCGTTCTCATCACCACTCCTCTTCATCAGCAGCTCCGACTCCCCATTCTCTTCATCAACTCCCCCTTCCCATTTTCTTTATTATTTCTCCATCCCTGCTTTCTATTACACTGTTATTTAGACTTGGGCTGGGAAACATCACTTCTCAACTCTAATACTGTTTGCAACAGATTAAATATGACTCCCCTGCAATCAACATGGTTTAGCCCCGGAGTAACTTTCCTCTCTTAATTTTACGCACTTACTTAAGTCTGGATCCATCCCATAATACTCAACTGATGACATTTTGACCTGTCGACATAACCACCAGATACCTATAATAACCAGATATACTACAAGTACCAGCATGATGTAACAACATAGACAAAGCTGATAAATGGCAAAGCATTCCGGGTCTAGAAGTTCCACAACACACAGATAGGCACATGTAAGCCAGGACTGTAGAGTTTAAAGGAAGTCAATATGGAAGTATAAAATACTCTTTTCCAAACTTTGGACTGGACCCAGAACTGTGTAAGACTGGGAATGTCTGCATTCAGAATGTGTAAGTACTCCATGTATGCGATGATCCGCTATGCGTCCAGCGTGTATGCTTGGTGGACAGGGAGAGGTATTTAAATTGTACAGCAAGGATTTCGCTTAGCACAAATGTGCAATTCTCCATTATGAACAGGTCACTTATGTACATGCCATATTGGTAAAAGGTTAAGGTATGGTTCAGGGCACGGAAGCTCCATATGTGTGAGGGAAGTGTGAGGGGGGTGCACTACCCTTGCACATACAGAATATAGAACCGCACTTAAGCCTCCTCTGCGGAGATTTACGAACAATGGCCCAGATCCAGAGCTACGTCCGCGAGCATATTTACGCTAGCCGGAGACGTAAAAACGCTGTTTTGTATGTACTGCGCATGCGCCCGGAAGATGTTTTTACGACAAGTAAATCTGTGCGTACATACCGCGTAACTACGGATGAAGGGGCGTGCCAGCCATGCGACACCCGTAATTATGCTTCAGAGGCGGGGTGAGGCATTTAAATCGTACAGTATGGGCGTGCTTAGGCACTTACGTATGTGCAGCGTTTACGTACGTCAGTAGTTACACTTTGAAAGGTTAAGGTAGGGTTTGGAAAGCGTAAAACGGTCAAAGTTCATACGAGCCAGGGGCGTGCCTAAGGGAGTGCATAGTAATTACGATAGCGTAAACACAATACGCGTTGAAACGTAAAGGGAACGTAGGTCTGGATCCGGCCCAATGGTCCTAATCCAGATTTAAGATCATTTTACGTACTCAAGCGTATATAAGTTGCGCACTACTTAGCGTAATCCACTCCCTCGGCACGACCCTTGCACATATGTAACTTAGCTGATTTACGTGTTCAAAACCCCGCTTTAACTTTTTCTTGCGAATCTCTGGTCATACGTATCGCCTTGTCGTATGTAAGTGCCTAAATCAGCCCATATCGTACAAATGCCTCTCCCCACCCACAATACGTATATCGGCATGCATAGGGATGTCACGCCCTATCATATGGAGTTACGTACAACTTACGTATGATCAGCGGTACAATGCCGCATCTGTAAATTGGTTGTCGCTATTCAGTCTGGATGAGGCCCAATGTATGTACTTAGTTCTGGATCTGGTCTTTTGCTTTTATAATAAAATATAAACCATGCTATAAAATAGTCCAATAGTATGAAGAAAACTGCACTGAAAACATACATTTGGTTTATTTAATTGTTTAAATAGAAAAAAAATGTAATATTTTAACACTAATTACTTGTTGGATAAGATTCCCAGGTGCAAAATAATTAGGGACATCATTTAAGCAGCACCTGGAAAGGAAGCAAAAAAATCCTTCTGATGAAACCGCAGTGAGGCTAATGCGGTGAAACGCGTAAAGGTGCTTTTTATTCAGCCTGGCCAGATTCTAACAGCTATTACCATCACAAACAGCGATACTATTCTCTACTGAGCCCACTTGTTCCCCTACGGATAGACGGCAACATCAGCCTGTTCCCTGGGGACACGCGGCAAAAATGTGTGCATCCGTGGATCCCCCACGTACCATCCGAGCCTTTGGAAACCAATACCTTCCATTTATACTTCCGAACTGTACACCGGCGTGGACTTTACTGAAAACTGCAATCTTTGTGCTCGGAGCCCCAACCGGCCTACCGGCAGGTGGAAGCTCCGTCCACTTGCCAATAACCACTGGTGTAGCGAGACGCATTGGCGCGGACCCAACTGTAATCTTCTGTGCCCGGGACTCCATTCGACCTATTGGCAGGTGGAAGCCCTGTCTGTCTACATACCATCACCAGCAGTTCGGCAAGACTCCCTTCTATATATTCCAGCAACAAGTAAAGGTACTGGGTACGGGGGATAACAGCTATACAGGCATACTGTCTTTACTCCCGTCGCCGGCTCCTATAAGCTCGGCTAAACACTTATTTTACAGAGTAACAGTGCCGTGTACATTGGGAACTCAATTCTTTGACAGAATAACCTTTGAGCTCATATACTGAATCTTTAGCTGTAACACAATTAATTGTCCACATATTTAAATCCCTGCAGGGTTTCGTTTGGGCAAACTAACATCGACTGGCCAGTCTGATTTATTATAATTTAAGTGTAATTTTATTTATTATGTGTGCATTTCATACATTCATATTTGCATGTTTTTATTTGTTTAATAAAAGTCATTGATTTTTTAGGAGTTGGCTCTTGATATTTAGTCCTTTTGCTCACTACTTCACCCCCTTTTTTTGTACTTGCGATGTAATATTTTAACACTAATTATAATACATTCATGCCTTCATTCACTAATGAATAGGTTGTTATATAGCTACAGCACATTATGTAGTGTTTTACAAAACAGACATACAACAAGACAGGGTAATAACCCAGAAAGGGGGTAAACAGCCCTGCTACCCATCAGGAATAAAATGTCATTCCTCTTTTCCATTCGACAGCATGTCTTTTAGAAGAATAGCACTAAAATATATGAAACAACCTGTTTTTTTCTCCTTAAGCTGGCATCTGTCAGTCTGCCGCCAGAAATGGCTGTTTTAGAAGAAGTAGAGACTGCTGAAAGCTCATTTTTGGCTGTCTTCATTTCATTTCAAATCACAGCCATTTTAGAATTTTTTTGCCGATAGGCATACTTACCCATTCCTTTTTCACCCGTTGCACCCGCCACACCAACTGGACCCGGACACTGGAGAGCTGTTAGTGGTGAGGATTAGGGTAATAAAAGGGGAGTCTAACATGATTCTGCTATATCCTCTCTGCACATTATAGTTCCTTTGTGTACCTTTTTCTAGTCACAGGCTCCATTCAGTTCAAACACTGCTGGTGTGCACTTCTGCTGCAAGCATGTCACAGGTGCTATTGATTGCCTTGCTGAACTCCTCACTCACCTGCACTATTTAAGGGCCTTCCTGACATCACTTCCCAGAACAGAAAGGTTAACCGAACGCAGGTTGATTGGAGAGATCTCACGACCATCCTGGATCCATAGCTTATCATTGGTCTCAGGGTATTGTTCTTTTCTTACTTCCTAGGTTCATCAGTGTGCTTGCTTCCGAGGTTCCTCAGCATAATTGTGGACACATACATTTCACATCATAACTTATAAATGCCTATAACTTGTGATCGCTTTATGCAATCTCTTAGCAGAAAATATCATCTCTAATACAACATCATATTCTACACTACAAGACTAAACACCATATAATTATGACAATCATTCGACGATCGACGACAATTAGCTGAATGAACCATCTGCAAATATAAAACACAGTCCAAGTAAATAGGAACGCGTACAGACATTAAATATGAACAAGTCCTATGTACAAATATGTGAGTCAGTATGTTTTTTAATGTGTAAAATCGAATGTTAGAAAAAGCCAGCGAAAATACGCACGTGCACTCCTATGCACGCACATTGTTTCATAAAAGTGCGTTCACATTTTCCCGCTCTTTTCCTTGGTTCTTTGTTCTCAGTCCTTGCAAAGATTAATTGTTATTTTAGAGATTAATAGTGATGTTTCCACAGTGTCCTCGAGCTTGCTCGTGTGTTTTGGCTCCCTGGTTCCTGGTTGTGTTTCACTACTCTGTTCTAGCTTCTCATCATGCTACCAGTTACCTTCCACCGTGTTCACTCCCTGCAACTACTACTCCTACAGTTTTGAACAGCCTCAGATGCCATTCCTGGGTTACATAATTTCCAGAACTGGTTTGCAAATGGATCCAGAAAAACTTAAGGCCATACTGGAATGGCCCCAAACTTTTATGGACAATTTGTGAAGAATTATTCAACGGTTGTTGCCCCTATTGTTGTCATCACCAAATCAACGGTAAAGCACTCTATCTGGCCTCCTGAGGCTGTGCAGGCCTTTAGTACCCTGAAAATGGCATTTGCATTGTTACCCATTCTAAATCATCCAGATACTATCAGACCATTCTTCCTGGAGGTAGATGCCTCCTCCTATGGTGCGGGTGTGGTCCTCTTGCAGCACTACTTCACCGGAAAGCTTCTACCCTGTGGGTTCTGCTCCCGTAAGCTACGGCATCGGGGACAAGGAGCTGCTTGCCGTCATATGGGCTTTGGGGGAGTGGAGGTATCTTCTGGAGGGTGTCATTCATCCAGTCACCGTGTTCACGGACCATGAAAATCTCACCTATTTGAAGTTCGCTCAGTGCCTGAACGACCGCCAGGCTCGTTGGTCACTCTTTTTTGCCAGGTTCCAGCTGGTCTTTACCTATTTCCCTGGCACTTAAAACAAAAAGGCAGACGCTCTCTCTCGTGTCTTTGCCCCTCCAGACTCTGAGGATCATCCTGAAGAAAGGCCTATCCTTGACCCTAAATCCATCATTCTAGCCTCTTCTAGTATGGATCCACCTCCGGGCAAGACCTTCATCGATCCTCCTCTGCGACATAAATTGTTATAATTGCACTCGATTCACAGGCCATACCGGGGTCAAGAAAACCCTAGAATTCTTGTCGCATTCTTACTGGTGGCCAACCTTACAGAAGGACGTGCCCCCAGGGGTAGTGTATGTGGCTGATACTTGTGGCTCCTGTGCGCTGTCGGTGCTGACTTCTGTCCCGATCATTTGGGAATCACTGATATGAATAAACCAGTTTTACCTCAAAAATTTGGTGGTTATTGACATTGCACATAGGGCCTGATCCAGACCTACGCCCGCGAGCGTAGCGTATGTTCGCTCGGGCGTATAAACTTTCACGCCCATGACACTCCCATTGATTGTACCTACTTACGGCGGCTGAACCCTACCCTAACTTTTTCCAGCGTCCGTACTAATTTTCGGACCGATACGCTGGCCGTACGGGGCTTAGCACGCCCATACTGTACAATTTAAATGGCTATCCCCGCCTCTGTGTAGTAACTCGAGTGTCCGGACTATCGTCATATAAAACGCACGCCCCTTGGGCGAAAAATACGCTCAAAATACGCTCACTGTACGCTCGCTGTACGCTCATGTCCTTCAGACGACCGGAAATTGTACTTCACATGCGCAGTGCGTTTTTTCGCCTGGTTTTACGCTCCTGACCGGTGTACGATCGGTCGCGGACGTAGGTCTGGATCAGGTTCTATGGAGCGCATTTAAGCGTGGCAGAGACGTAAATTCGCTGTTTTGTACGCACTGCGTATGCGCAACATGGAAAATACGCACATTAACGTAGCGTAATTGTGAACGTATGGCCCATTCACATATGTGTCACGTAAATACTTACGTGTGGGCGTGCCAATTTTACGTTAGTCCAAATTACGTGTGAAATACGTGAAGAAGGCGGGGGGTTGTATTTAAAGTGTACAGTATGGGCGTGCTTAGCCGCGTAAATTCGTTCAGCCCATACGTACGTGTGCGTATGACTGCGGTTACGTTGGAAAAAGTTAAGGTAGGGTTTGGAAAGCGTATCTTGACAAAATACGTCCGTGCAAGGGGTGTGCCAAGGGGAGTGTAGCGAATTTCCGCGCACGAAAATACGCTCCGCTAATAAATGTATGGCAAACGTAGTTCTGGATCTACCCCATATTCTTTAAAGCTATGACATATGCTGATATTGGACCTTATTCAGAATTAAGAACGTCTGGTAATTTACACTTGCAAAATGCGTAAGTGGAGTGATTTCTATTCAGGGCGCATGTGCAGACCATAGAGATACGTAAAATGATGCGTAAGTAATTTCCATACGTCTAAAAATGCGCATGAACATAAAAGATCGTACGGATTATTAATAAATTGGCGTCAATCGGAATGTAAATAGCAAAAAATGGGTGTGGTAATGCAGTAGACGTGCGGTTGTATTTGCAAACGTTTAACTTCCGTCACATATACGCACGCTAACGATAAGGTTACTATCACAACACGGAAGTGTTCCGAAATTTATTCATTTTGCAAAACGTACTTATTTTGTATTACCGTACGGAACCATTACGAACACACAGAAAATCTTCTTAAATCTGAATCCAGTCCATTATTAGTTATTGTACTTTTTATAGGAGTAGCATAAAATGGAAATATAGAAATAAATATAATTCTAAAACTGTCTTTTTATGGTAGAAGATTTATGCGTCTTTCTTAATCCGTATCAGAGGGACGTGGTTTGAGGCTTTTACGATGAAACAATTTACTGAGAATCCAAAACTGTGCAAAGCAGGAAATAACATATCTGGCTGGTCCAGCAGTGTTCACTTACAGAAATGTGAGATAATGGGGAGAGGTGGGGATGTAAGTGTTAGTTCAAGTTTTTGCTACATGTATTGTTATGTAAAATAAAACTGCACAATGATGAACTTTACTTATATATATAGATATATTGTACCGTATTCACGCTTAAGAAAGTGCTGCTTTTTCCGTGCGTATTTTTAGCATCAGTTAAACTGTGCATGAGTAGTCATTTTTTTACGCAAGCTACGTAGGATTTCGGCATTGAAATCCATTAGGCACGAACTTCAATTCCGTGCTTAGTGAGATGCGTATAAAGGGACGGGCCAGTCCTCTGTACGTAGGAAGTTAAGAAAAATGGATGGGGGGAGCGGCATTTAAATGGCCTCTTAAGGGCACAGTTAGGAATGTATGGGCAACTTAAGCACAAATATATGCACAGAGAGTTAAGGTTGCCCTATGGTGGCGGAAGTCTGCTAAAATCCGTAAGTACAAGGGGAGTGTCATGGGAGTTTTTTGTGTATTTTTGTGAATTTGTGCGTACTTATTTTACTCTTAAGTGTGAACACGGTCCATTATACACATCATGGGCTGGCTCCAGAATGAATACAGACAGCCCAGTGCGTGCGTAATTCAGCTGCCAGTTTGTACTGCACATGTGCAGTACTGTGACTTACGCATCAGAACTAAGCCGTCCGATGCTGCATTCCGATGCGGAAGTCACTCTCAGACGGAAGGCACACCCACCGTGCGTTCTTGATACGCATGGTGGATGGGTTCTGGAATGCAGATCGTACAGTAAGCCCTTATGTACGATGCTGCGTTCCGTACGTGGGCCGTACATGGGCCTTCTGCATGCAGAATATTTAAGGTAGGGCTCAGGCACCGGAGCAGCCATTTGCACCAGTGTAAAGAGGGGGCGGCCCTTCGTCTCTTCTGTGTAAATATCAGTCACTGGAGTGCCGCTAGTGACCGAGATTTACATAGATGCAGCTGTGGCGGCAGGCTGTGATGCCCATCTTTACTATAACGAGGACACACATTTCTAGTTGTCAGGCATCAGTGCACACTCTAGCACTTTCCCTGGGTTTAATGCAGCACCCTTTAGAAGTTTGCATGTTTCCCTTTATCATTAATCCCACTCTCTTCCCTCCCTGTCTGTCCACCCTCACCCCCACCCCCTGTACACATTCTACTGTTTATATCAATGTCATACTTATGGTGAAGACAACTACAAATACGTAAATCCTTAAATGTATTCAATGGGTTGTATTCTGAAATTACCAATTACATTATACCAGGCTTGAACCTCCAAATTAAGATAAGCAGTTCTGGATGTCTGTGTAACTCAACATGTCTTTTATATTTGATGTATGTTTTTATCTTCAACGAAACTGAAAAATAAAGAATTTACAACAATTAAGTGCTTACGTGAAGCATAATCACAGTTTCCATAATACATAACAGTCACGTGTCCTTTATCTATACTTGGATCTGTGGGGAAAGGGAACATATCTGGGAATGTACATTGTGTCTGGATGTATATTCATACATAACCTGCTGTTTATGCAGATACATTCACGTCTAGATCACACTTATACCTCTCATAGATTTTGGGGAGATATACCAAATGCAGGGTGCATTTTTTTTTTACTGAATCAGGCCCTGTCTGGTCTTCTTAGTCAAATGTGTATTGTGACATTCTATAACAATGCAGGGTTACTGACTTTCTATTTCTTCTCTACGGGAGATCTCAGAGGGAAGAAAGACATTGGGGTGGGTCTTGATGATGCACATATGCCCGGAGGCCTAGAGGAATACCCGCCATTCTCCCTGCAATCGCAGAAACAAGCTGTCAGCCTTTCTGCTTAAAACAGCGCTCAGTACTCCATGGCCCAAATTTTCTAAGCTGAGGGAAGGGAAAATTGGAGATGTTGCCAATCAGATAGCTGACATTTTCCAGTATGAAATAGGAAAGTAAGAGCTAGAATCTGATTGGTTGCTAATTGGTTGCTATGGGCAATATCTCCACTTTTCCTTTCCCACATCATAGTAAATCTGGCCTCATGTGAGAGCTGCTAGCAATGTATTTATAACCAGCATTGCACCTCTACTACACTCAGGCCCCACCTATATGCTATGGGGCCCAATCCGGTCAAATTCCACCCTTGGAGATGATACTGCATTACTTGTGCACAAGCCCAGGCATTCATAGACTAAATGCCAAGGTGTATGCAGAAAGAACCAATTAAATGCAGTTGTCAAACTTCCTGTTAAGCAGCTTTATGGTATTGCATTATCACACTTTACTGGGACCATATTCATGGCATTAAGAGACCTCATTCATTAACATGTGGATGCTGGGGCTGATTCAGAGATGCGATTGCGAAAAGATCGCAAATATACGCACCTTTGCTAAGATCTTAGCAGGTTCCAGCCCACTGCAAAACCAGACACTCCCCTTGCAAACAGCGGTGGATCTTAAACTTAGACCACCATTGACTTGCCCTAACTATACGCTGTCATTTGGGATCTTAAGTGACGTGGTAGCGTTCATTTAAGATCCTAAGTGTCAGTCCTCGCCCACTTTCTCTCATTTCCCTGCCTCCCCCCGCCCCTTTCCATGCAAATCCTTAAGATCTTAAAGATTCGCTGCACTTAAGATCTTAAGTGCTTGCGTGCGATTCAAACTTACGCTCTTAGCGAATTTACGCTCCTAACCGCTACGTAAACGGCGTTGCACTATTACTACGCATGCGCAGTTTTGCGAATTTTCTAGGATCTTAAATATACGCTCCTAAGTGCCGTGGAAATCGCATCTCTGAATCAGGCCCTTGGTATATAATATAAAAGTCGGACTTATCTTGGTTCAGATGAGGTTGGCCGTATCTGCTGGTATGGCAAGTTGTAATGCAGGACTTAAGCTGGCTTGACGGCAAATGAGTACCACAAGTGGGCTGTAGACGATATCCGTGGATATTAGTGGCCGTAGGAAGACTGTACAGACTGTACAGACTTATTAACGTTCTTGTGGGTCGTCTTGTCGCTTCCCAAAAAAAGCAAATGTCAGGTGTTACCTTATCCTCCTGAAGAAATTACAGCAGTAGTGAAACGCGTTGAGGTGTCCATTTATACAGCACCCTCTTTTCAGCGCTCTGCATCTTTTTTAGTTTTTTACGTTTTTTGTTGAAAGGACTTATCCTCCCTGCATGAGCTGCTGTGTTGGTCTAATAGGTCATTTTAAAGTGCACTAGCAGCACAAGCGCTCCAGTACTCTTGTTATCTATTTTTTATTAGGCTGCTGCGTAAATGTTAAATTAGGCTCCTGCTGTCACCAGGAACTTATGTTCTGTAATCCGGCATTGAAACTCCTCTGCCACTGCGGACCGTTATTCGACTGCAATGGTGGTGGAGTTTTGCATCTGCATTCGTTACTATTATTATTATTATTATGCTTTTATATAGCGCCATCACATTACATAACGCTTTACAATTTTAACAATTATTATAACAAGTAGATAGATAGATAGATAGATAGATAGATAGATAGATAGATAGAATAGATAGATAGATAGATAGATAGATAGATAGATAGATAGATAGATAGATAGATAGATCTGGGTGTTGAAGGGTTAAAGCTTATCCATTTGGCCATTCCATAGTACATTGCATCCAGAATAATTTAGTGTTTCTAATCAATTAGTTATCCTGTATTAGGTGGCCTTTTGTTGTTCAATGATTACAGTGAAAAACATAATCATGGTGTATTCTGCTTGGAAGGTATGGCACTTTCCTAGAATAAATAAGAGGGTGTAAAAGGGTTTAAGCAGTCCAAAGCGATATATATTTGTCACAGCATGTTAGCAGCATGATTAAGATAACATTTGGCTACTGATTTTCCCGATTCAGCCTGGGGTATGTTCTGCAAACTTCAAAGATAAGACAAGGCAGTCAGAGAGTTTCTCTGTTTTGACATTTAGTGGCAACAAAGGTCAGAGGGGAACTTGTTATTTCTGAAATGTGAAAGTGACAAATTATTTTTCCTGCAGCCAGAAATCTACCACGAAACATCACATTTGAAATACATTTTAGTCACGGTGGATGTGTGAATAACATTGGTTTTCGCTATGTAATTATTTGGTATTTGAAGGCAAAACCCTACAGCAAGAAGTAGTTGGATAATAAAAAAGATATATTATAAAATGAGGTCTTAAAGAGTGCAATCAACATCATTTTATACAATATTAATACACACCAGGTCATGTGGCATTTAAAATATCTTCACAGGTTACCAGAGGATCATGTCAACCAACTGTCAGTGTCAACTATAGACACATGGAATTTGATGGCAGATTAGAACATGTGGCTGCCCATTTTCTTATCTGACACCAGACCTTATTTAATCCTTAGGGGTTTTCATTTTTTTCTACTTATTTCATTTTTTAAGAATTGGATTTGTGATTATCCCAATCGTGTTAAAATTGCTCTACTACCTCTAATGGAAGACAGTTCCACTTACCCTTTCATTGATGTAATGATTCCTCACGTTTCACATGAACATGCTCGGCTGCAGTCCCAGCTGCGATGGGCTGCCTTTAGACATAGAGATAGATGAAAGTTCCTTTTCGGCCGTCTCTATTTCAAATAGGCAGCCTTTTAAAAAATTTTTCATGAATGGGTGAGTGTGCTGATCGTCATACTCACCCATTCATTTTCATGGGGCAAATGACAACTTTTATTGTTAGGGCCATAGAAGGGGAGGGTTAGGGTTAGGCTGCGGGGAGGGTGGGGTCTTAGGGTTAGGCTATAGAGAAGGAAGGGTTAGGGTCAGGCTAAGGAGAAGGGAGGGTTAGGGTCAAGCTGCAGGGAAAGGAGGGTTAGGGTCATGTAAGGGGAGGGTGAGGGTTAGAATTAGGGAAACAGTTCGGGTAGTTTTTACACTTACCTTTCAAAGCACCATATCCGGTGCTCCGGGGATCGATTGCTTTGCCACAATGGGGAACCACACTCGGACATGCTACCCTCCATCAACCCTTTGATATAGCTGAAAGCTTCTCTCATATCCCCCTTCTCTGCTCCAATATACATGTTTACATCCTTTAGTCTTTTTTATTTGTATGTTTTGTGATGCAGGCACCATTTTAGCTGGCCATGATTGTGGCTTGCCATGGCTTGATGGGGCCAGTAGTGAAGCATCACTGAACAACTGAAATCCCCACATCCATTGCATTTGGATTTATGACATAAGAACGCCCACACTGTAGTTTGTGCTGCTATACTGTCCACAGTTCAGCCTTTCATAGCTTAAGGTTGGTAGCTCCATATCTGCAGGGTCTGTACTCCCCCTCCCACCCCTCAGTCATGATATTGCCAGACTAGTAATACTTTGTAGGTGGGTCCAGGTCCTGTGATTAAGATATTTATTAGCCCAAAAACTCAAAGGGAATATTTTTTTGTTCAAAAGCAATTTATGTTTTTATTTTTTTATGTTATTGCGTGTTATTCACACTATTGGCCCCTAAATATTTCCTTTTATACCCAACTGCATAACACAGTGATGGATAATCAGATACACTTCATGGGCCTGATCCAGACCTACGCTCATGATCCGCTCATGTGCGTAGCGTATTTACGCCGGCGTAACTCCAATGCACTCCGCTCGTCACTTCCCTTGTTCGTATTTACTTTTGGCTCCTTACGCTCAGCAAAACCTACCCTAACTATTCTGAGTGTGACCGCGTGCGTCCGTAAGCTCATAGCGTAGTTACGACGCCCATACTGTATGATTTAAATGCCTCACCCCGCCTTCGGTTCGTAATTACGTAGATCGTATGACAGACACGACCCCCGAGCGTAAATACGAAGCTATTACGATGAAGGCCCATACGCTCTGTTTCTTAGACCGTAACATGAGTGTAACATCTGCCCCACGCATACGCAGTAAGTACAAAAAGCCCGTTTTTACACTTACGCCCGCCATAAAAACGCAAGCAGACATAGGTCTGGATCAGGCCCCATGTGTGCAGTGTGGCCCTCTAAAAATCCAAAGGGCCACACATTAAGGGACGGATTCACACTTAAGTAGGAAATAAGTACGTGTGGATTCACACCTGAGTGGTAAGTGCACTCCCCTTGTTCTTATGGATTTTAGCTGACTTCCGTCACCATAGGGCTACCTTAACTCTTCGTGAGTATTTTTGTGCGGAGTTTGCTAAAGAAGCGGGGGTGCCTAACTCAGCCCATGCTGTCCAATTTAACTGCCTCCCCCCCACCCAATGTTCTGTCTCATGCTTAATGAGTTCTTATGTGTAACAGCTGTGGAAGGGAACTGGAGCACCCAGAGGAAACCCACACAGACACAGGGAGAACATACAAACTCCACACAGATAAAACCTAGCTCGGGAATTGAACTCATGACCTCAGCTCTGTGAGACACAAGTGCTACTCATTGAGCCAGTGTGCTACCCCGCGGTGGCTCAGTAAGTAGCACTTGTGTCTCACAGCACTAAGTTTGATTCCTGAACTAGGCCTTATCCGTGTGGAGTTTGTGCGTTAACAGCCCCAGTTACAAGGGCCATGGGAGGTCCTAGGGCCCTTACTTACATTACACAACAGGTGGAATTGACCTTCTTCATTCCAGCTATATCTATTCAAATACATATATATTTAATGCAACTCAATACCTTTATCCTATTGTTTCGGTGTCTTGCTAATGCTGCTGTTAAAGCATCTTTCTGCAGTTAGCCTAAACCCTGTTAGGTGGGATTCACATAATTAAGACAGATGTGCTGGTGCTGACTGCAGAGGCTGGGTTGGAAACAAAGACTAGCTAATGATATCATCTGCCTTAGAATTTCAGGAATCTCCAGCACTTAGAGACAGGAATCTTACAAATCCAGGCCTAAACTGGCCTTGCGCTAGTCAGTCTGTTTGCTACATCATGTTTCATTTGTTTCCACAAACATTCCACAGTCTTTTGTTAGGCATCTGAGCCTCTTCCACTCCTGCACTGCAAACATTGGTAAAACCCACAAATGTGTTCATTTTTGGAGCTTTTGAACCTATCTCATTGATCACTTGAGTTTAATTAATAAAATGAAGATGAAGAAGAATAAGACTTTGATGAATTAAAATGCAGATAATCACACAATTTGACCACACATGCCCCAATTTGTTAAGTTCTAAGTGAACATTTTTATACACTGCAGTCTTTCAAATTCTATTGAGTCCTGTTGGACTCCCAGGAGAAGAAGGAAAATGTTTCTCTATCTCCATGGTTACTGCTGAATGGATAGGGGTG
Source organism: Limnodynastes dumerilii (assembly GCA_011038615.1). Taxonomy (NCBI): domain Eukaryota; kingdom Metazoa; phylum Chordata; class Amphibia; order Anura; family Limnodynastidae; genus Limnodynastes; species Limnodynastes dumerilii. Next base: position 318,406 of record WWET01000193.1, on the reverse strand, counting down.
AATTAAATGATGTGACTTCCACAGCCCCCCACAATTCACCTGGAGTACAGCCGGAACCTTGGAACATAAAGAATACACAAGGATTCCTTACTTTTTTGAGGTTTCAAAGCAAAGCATTCCATTTGAAATCACTTCTGGCATTAACACCTCACCCCTGTCTGGATAGATGACAGTGACTCATAGTTGCTGACTTATTGATTCTCCCTTCCGAAAGAAACAAGAAATGGCAGCATAGGGGTGGGGCATGAGGTCATAAATTAATCACACCTGAATCCACACCCCTGCTTAATCAAAGCTGCCATTCATAGGATTACTGATGATGGGCCTGACTTGATGTCATGAAGACCCAGCAATTCTTAGTAGCGCTCGAGCTTCAAGTGCGTTGTGGTTGCACTACGGCACTCTCTATTTCGTCAGTGATACAGCGGACAGCTTCTCCCGGTGTCTCCCCATTGTAAGAGGTGACAAAATGTTGCAATTCCAGGTGTATTATTATAAAGATAGTGAAATCCGTTGGACCTGTCGCTAATATGAACTCTAAGTTAACTTCTTATAAGATTGTGGATCTCCCATAAGCCACATGGGGGTAAATCCAGAAGTGTGTACGCTAGTGTAATTACGCTAGCCGCTGGTGTAAAAGTGCCCATTAGGACTTACTGTGCATGCACACGGCAGATGTTACGCACGTAACTCAGAGCGTAAGGGCCAGTCACATAATTTCTGTGAAAATACGCATGAAGGGGCGTGACAGACATACGACACCCGTAATTATGCTTAGGAGGCGGGTGAGGCATTTAAATCGTACAGTATGGGCGTGCTTAGCAGCATGGAAAGGGTAACACGGCTAAACTACGTACGGCTGAGGGGAGTGTAAAGGGTAGTGCACAGTAAATACGCTGGCGTAAATACGTTACCCTAGTAAACGTAATAGAAACGTGGTTCAGAATTTGGCCCATGGCCTCTGTTACATATTTCTCCCGGTCCATGACCACAGTTTCCCTCCTTGTCTGCTATAATTTTATTTGCTACAGACTTTATTTGTGACAATGCATTTGGTTCGCTGGAGGAGGGAATGGATCTGGGAAAGTATCTGCGTTGTGATTGGCTGTATTGCGTATCTGTTACCTGCTGTACTTGTGCAGTAAGAGCTGCAGTTGTGTTTGCATCAGGATTTGAGTGGGGTTATCGAATGTAGGATGTGTTTTGATGTTGATGTCCCAGTCTTTGTTAGGCCCAATAGCCCTGATTCAGTGTTTGAAGATAAGAAGGGTTCCACCTGGGCAAAACCATGTTGATTTTAGGGGAGTCAAATGTCATCTGTTGCAGACAGTATTATGGTTGAAAGGAGATGTTTCTCAGCCCAAGTCTAAGTAACAATGTAAAAGTGAAGCTGGTCAATATCTGTGTACAATATGCAAAAGCAAAGTATTATCCCTGCATGCATAGAATAGAATTAGTTTGACTCCCCCTGAAAACAACATGGTTTTTCCTCTCTTAGGGCCGGACCCAACAGGTCACTTACGTACGCAAGGTGCGTAAGTGGCCTGTTTTCACTGGAGGGCACATGCGCCCTCCAGATGTTACGCTAGGGTTGCGATAGTACGATAGTATCCCTAGCGCTGCAGAAATCATACGGAACTATTGTTCTGTATGACCCATTTACTCACAAATGGGCTGTGCTTCCCCTCTGCCCGCTAAAGTGGGAGGGGGGAAGCCTGCAAAATGTACAGCGTGAGAGGGGGCTCCCACACTTGTGCGGATCAGTGATTGTATGGACCGATCACATTAAGGTTGCCTTATGGCCTTAAGCTAGCATAAAGCACGCTCGAGAGAGTGGAGTAATAGGGGGTGTGCACTCCCCTCTCTCTCTCTCGGACGGACAGACCCTCGCATGTACGGAAATCGCGCAGGGGTCTGGATCCGGCCCTTATTTTCAAACTCTGAATCAGGGCATATATGTTTATCCCAAAAGGATAGGTGTTACTAGCGAATAGACCATTGCAAGGTAGTGTGCAATAAAATCCATTCTTCATTCTTCATTTGTTTTCTCTTCCTACTTTTGCTGTCTGTTTCTCTGAAACAAATATATTTCCCAATGAAAACAATGTATTATAAACATTTGTTCAGTGCATTGCTTCTCAACCTTTTCGGGGGAGTACCAGTTCCCCAATATGGAATCTGCACAAGTGTGTGTGTCTATGCGTGTATGTGTATGCGTGTGTGTATGCGTGTGTGTATGCGTGTGTGTGCCTATCTCCCAACATTTAGAGCCCCGAAATCAGAGCAAACTCTGCCCAGTTCTGCCTACGTTACACACTTTACACATGCAAATAGCCTGAAATTATGGACTGCGCATGGGCAAAACATAGAAACTCCATACGGAATGCAGCTACCCAATGCTGTGTTCTGTGTGGAGTTCATTGTCGGATCCAGCATCCGCATGTAATATAGTCGGGTAGTGCCCTGTTCTCTGTGTGCAACATGTTGGATGCCAAAATACACACTGATTTAACACTGAACTCTGGTTCAGGCTCAAAGGCAGCATGGTGGCTCAGTGAGTAGCACTTGTGCCTTACAGTGGTGAGGTCATAAGTTTGATTCCCTGACTAGGCCTTATCTGTGTGGAGTTTGTATGTTCTCCCTGTATCTGTGTGGGTTTCCTCTGGATGCTCTGGTTTCCTCCCATATCTCAAAAACATTCTGGTAGGTTATTTGGCTGCTGACTATATCAACCATAGCGTGTGAATGTATGTGTTAGGGACCTCAGTATGTAGCTCCAATAGGTAGCTGATGTGAATGTCTAATGTAAATAGGTTATTAAAATACATATACATATTATATTACACATTTATAGTTACATTCCTTCTAAATTAATCAAATAGGAGTCAATATTATACAGTTAAAGCGTTAAACCAGGCTTCTGAGACTTAAAGGGTCTGAAATATTAGAGCAGATAAACAGAGGAATGAGTCAATCGGTCTGTTCCACAAAGGGAAACAGGTTTATGTGGTGCTCACTGTTCAAATAGGAAATTCAGTTATATGGCTGGTGAATTTATGGCCTTTTTCTTTTTTCATCTAACTTTTGAAAATCTTCAATATTAAATACGATTTACAAGGAACAACTTAAATGCACAAACAAGCAAAATCTATTATCTGTTATGTGATTCATGATTATGTTAATGCACTATGTGAACATTAATTAATTAATTAATTAATTAATTAAACCAAAGTTTAGGAACAGTGGGGCTGATTCAGAGATGCACTTACACCTTTTCTTAGGTGAAAGTGTACAGCTCGACTAAACCATTTTTCAAAGGAAGGGGTGTTAATTAATTTAAAAAATGTTGCATGCAGGGAAAATACATTACTTTTACATATAGAACTCAAATACTGCATAGGTTTACTCTATAAAACAGAGTTGAGCTAAAAAAAACTTCACCTCCTAATTTTAATTCTGGTTTTACAATTTAAATCTGCCTTCTCTTGTAATTCAACATGGTATTGATCAGGTCTACACTTGCACCTAAAAAAGGTGGAAGTGCAACTCTGAATCAGCCCCAGTAAGTGTTATGACAGTGGTAAAGTTGATAGCAACATATATACCCAACATGTGTAATAAGTCAATTTCATCATTTCTATTTCCATGTATATTTTCAAGAAATGTATTGTGCAGTAAAAAGTAAAAGCCCCAATACCTTTTAATATGATTTAAAAATTCAAATTCAGAAAAGAAATACTAAGAGTAAATCACTGAGATGCATTTTTTTCCTCTGGGAATTCTGTCAGTCACCACTTCTGAAACACTGATTGGAAAAGGAAATGAAGCGTAACACTAATAAACTGTCGTCCCTCCTGCAGTTGTTGTATTAGCAGTGCAGAGGCTGGCAGCACATGGAAAGATAGTGGGATGATGTCTCTTTTGTTCAGTGTACACCCTCTTTTCACACTACCAGATTCATGAAATCTAACAGAACAATTTCCTCTAATTAATGTTTAAGGAGCAATAACCAACTGATGGGTGGAAAGGATAAAAAAAGAAGGTAGAAATCCAGACAACATGGAGAGAATCTAATCTAGGCTTTTCTTAGTATGGGGACACGAGTGGCAAACTTTATACCTCAATTGATATGGCAAATGCTGCCATACCAAGTATAAAATACCAAGTAGCAAAAAAATCAAAAATATAAAAATGATGCCTCGTCACCTGCTCTGGTCATGGTACTTGTTCATAATGCTAATATTTACAAAACTGACAATTATTAGAGAAATGTGGTATGGTTATTTAGAAGTGGTGGTATGGATATTTAGAAGTGGTGGTATGGATATTTAGAAGTGGTGGAATGGACATTTAGAAGTGGTGGTATGGATATATAGAAGTGGCAGTATGGATATTTAGAAGTGGCAGTATGGACATTTAGAAGTGGTGGTATGATATTTAGAAGTGGTGGCTACACTTTGCGCATGCGCCATCCAGATGTTAGCACGGAAACTCATTACACACCGAGTTCAACTCCGTGCCTAATGAGATAAGTAAACAGGGATGTGCCACTACTGCATAAGTATGAAGTTAAGAAAAGTGTGTGGGGGGGGGGGCATTTACATAGGGCTGAATGGACTGGTTTTGCCACTTAAGTGCGTATTTTTGCAAATCCGTGAGTACTTATTTTATTTTTATCTGTAGATCAGGCTTAAAGGGTGTAAATAACCAAACTGTGACATTTGCATGTTTGATGTTAATAAATTGGGCACAATGAAATGTGCAACAGTTTAAATAAGCAATTGTGATTTCATTGTGTCCTTTCTGTGCCAGGCATGAAGCAGCCGAAATCCATTTTTATGTCGCTATTTTTCTTTCTGATGTTATTTAATTCATTTTGGTTTCCACTTATTGTCTCCAGTTCCAGACATAGCGAGGTGTTGTTGATAGCAGCCTGTGATAGACAGAATATTATTTCCATTGTTGGTGCTGTAAGCTAAAAGGGCAACACACACTGAGTGAAAGGTTCCTTGGGGGTGAATACCAGGCATTACTGCCAATGACTAGTGCACAGATACCAAGCCTTGCAGAGAACAGATTAGCAGAATCATTTCCTCTTGTCTCTGTGTGATACTAAAAACTTACATTTATTATTAGCTATACAGATCATCAGCTACATGCAAAATACATTAATACTCTGATACAATAGTGTTATCGTTCTCATTATGGTCAATCATGAATTCACCTTATTCTTATTGGCCAGGATCCAGAGTTTGAAGCTAAGAGGAAAACAGGTGGAACATTACACCTGGGTAAAACCATGTTGAAATTCATCAGTAGCAAACAGTATGAAAGTTGAGAGAGTTTTACAACCAAAGGGCCGGATCCACAACAATGTACGTCGCTCCAAATACGGCCGTCAAATGACTAACATAGCTACTGCGCATGCGTAGTAACTAATTTACGTAATCTACGTATCGTTTCACTATGTAGATTGCGCATATGCGGTCTTTAAGACTGCATATACGCAATCTACGTAGCAAAATGATACATAGATTACGTAAATTAGTTACTACGCATGCGCAGTAGCTATTTTAGTCATTTGACAGCCATATTTGGAGCGACGTACGTTGTTGTGGATCCAGCCCAAAGTCTCAATAAGAGTACAAAATAAAGCTGGTCGGTATCTGTGCGCTATAAGCAAAAGCAAAGTATTCTCCCTACAAGCAAAGAAAAAAATTACTTTGACTCCATCATGGTTTTGCCCAGGTGTAACTTTCCACCTGATTTCCTCTATTTGGTCCGTATCCAGAACTAATAACGCCAGTGAGCGCACGGCACATACGTGCAAGGAGATGTTATGCATCAGAACTCTGAGTGTACAGAATTCAAATCTGTATGTTCTGAGTTCCATACGTTAGAGCGTGACAGCCTCTGTGCATTTGAATATACACATTGTAGTGTGGGGGGTATTTTATTTGTACGGTATGGGCTGGGTATTCCACACAATTAGAGATCTGTGTGGAGAAGTAAAGGTACGTGAGAGGGGAGTGTCATAAGAGTGCACCAGCCTCTTGTGTGCGGATTGTAGCTATTCTATGTGTGGGAAAATTGCTCTTAAGTCTAGATATAGTCCATTCTTATTACTCGGGATCTAGTCCATTATTATAACCAGTAGCTGAAGTGGAAATTTAGAAGTGTCAGTATGGATATTTAGAAGTGGCGGTATGGATATTTAGAAGTGGCGGTATGGATATTTAGAAGTGGCGGTATGGATATTTAGAAGTGGTGGTATGGATATTTAGAAGTGGCGGTATGCAGTATGGATATTTAGAAGTGGCGGTATGGATATTTAGAAGTGGCGGTATGGATATTTAGAAGTGGCGGTATGGATATTTAGAAGTGGCGGTATGGATATTTAGAAGTGGCGGTATGGATATTTAGAAGTGGCGGTATGGATATTTAGAAGTGGCGGTATGGATATTTAGAAGTGGCGGTATGGATATTTAGAAGTGGCGGTATGGATATTTAGAAGTGGCGGTATGGATATTTAGAAGTGGCGGTATGGATATTTAGAAGTGGCGGTATGGATATTTAGAAGTGGCGGTATGGATATTTAGAAGTGGCGGTATGGATATTTAGAAGTGG
>WWET01000193.1:277138-309309 GCA_011038615.1 Limnodynastes dumerilii | reverse complement strand
CCTTTCAGTTCAGACAGTCAACAAATGTTGGAAAATAGGTCTGATTCAGTGTGACCTAGGAGTGAATGGGAAATTCTGCCCATTGTAGGACCAGAGAGACTCCACTGTTCCAAATGGATAAATACTAACAAAACAAACAACTAAACAACGCCGTCCTAGCGACGGCGGGCGTACCTCTGGATCAGGCCCATCATGCCAACCGATGTTCTACACTGTAACCTACAGTATCTCCCTTTCAGACAGTCAACAAATGTTGGAAAATAGGTCTGATTCAGTGTGACCTAGGAGTGAATGGGAAATTCTGCCCATTGTAGGACCAGAGAGACTCCACTGTTCCAAATGGATAAATACTAACAAAACAAACAAAAAAACTAAACAAATACAAAACAACTGTATATTAATGTGTTCTAGAATCAGCCTCTATTATGTTGTACCATTTAAACAGTGAAACAAAAAATTTGCTGGGAATTTTAGATCTCATATCAATTTCTCTGCCACAAAATAAAAAATGTATTTGCCTGTGACATCAACTTGTGCTCTATGGGCCTGATCCAGACCTACGCCCGCAAGCGATCGTACGCCGGTCGGGAGCGTAAAACCAGGCGAAAAAACGCACTGCGCATGTGCAGTATGACAACTTCCGGTCGTCCGAAGGACATGAGCGTATTTTGAGCGTATTTTTCACCCAAGGGGCGTGCGTTTAGTACGACGATAGTCCAGACGCTGGAGTTACTACACAGAGGCGGGGATAGCCATTTAAATTGTACAGTATGGGCGTGCTAAGCCCCGTACGACCAGCGTATCGGTACGAAAATTCGCACGGACGCTGGAAAAAGTTAGGGTAGGGTTTAGCCGCCATAAGTCGGTACAATCAATGGGAGTGTCATGGGCGTGAGAGTTTATACGCCCGGGCAATCATACGCTACGCTCGTGGGCGTAGGTCTGGATCAGGCGCTATGTGACCAGATGATATTTAGTTAGGAATGTCCTAATGTCTCTTTTGCTCTCATTGCAGACCTCACCATGTTATCATGAAGCTTCTTGTGTCTCTTGTAAAAAGAAGGGTGCATTTACACAAAAATAGAAGCATGAAGTCACTGAACAGCAAAATCTCTGCTGGGGTGCTTTAGAAAGCATTTCCAAATGACTCATATAACCTTTTTAACACAATGACTACTGCATGTGTGGCTGCGGCTGGCGAGCTACCTTTTGCGATGTGAGTGCCCTCTAGTGTTGGAAAGTCATAGTTAAACTTTTATGTTCTGGACCAATGTTTTATGTATCGCTCCATTATAACCCAATTATGTATCTGTAGTAGGGGTTAAACGGAAAGCATTTAAGCTTGAACTGTATGTAAAGCAACCGTGCAACTGTTCTAGACCATATTTGCACCTACAAGGCTGAGGTTTGAATTGAAATGCATGTGATACATTTCTGTATATTTGACTCTTTTTATTATGTGTAACTGGAATTGTATTTGTACACTGTAAAAGAGAACTTTAAACAATACTGTGTGCAGTGCAATTATGGTGGTTTTATAGTGTCACATACCTGCTTTGCTGTCTGAATTTTTTAATAGAGATACAAAATGGAAAATGTGTTGATTGAGTATATGGTGGATCATGTGTCTTTCTTGCTGGGTATAAGGGGCCTGATCCAGACTTGTGGATAATGCACTCCCCCTGGCACTCCCTTCTCACGTACGTAACTTAGCTGACTTACGCGTCCATAAACCCACCATAACTTTTCCTTGCCTATCTCAGGTCATACGTAATGCCTTGTTGTATGTAAGTGCCTAACACAGCCCGTACTCTACAATTTTAATGCCTTCCCCTGCCAACAACGCGTACAGTCAAACGTATGGAGTATTGTCACACCGCACTGTCAATCCCCGTTAAGAAACTCTGTTTTCTGAAATTGGGACATCCGAAAGTTCCTTTTCGGATGTCCTTATTTCGAATAAAGCAGAGTTTCAATTTTTTTTTAATGAATGGGTGAGTATGCCGTTCGGCATACTTCACCCATTCACTTTCGCACTTACCGACATCCCTCCACCGCACCTCCGCTGCTGCTATTGCCAGACCAGGGACAGGTCAGTAAACTATCTATGTGGGGTAGGGAAGGTTAGGGTCAGGCTATGGATAAGGGAGGCTTAGGGTCAGGCTGTAGTGGAGGGAGGGTTAGGGTCAGACTGCAGGGGAGGGAGGGTTAGGGTCAGGCTATGTATAAGAGAGGGTTAGGGTGAGGCTGCAGGGAAGGGAGGGTTAGGGTCAGGCTGTGGGAGATGGTAGGTTAGGGTCAGGCTGCAATTATGGGACGGTTAAGGTCAGGCTACCAGAAAGGGAAGGTTAGGGTTAGGGTAGTGAGAGGGTAAGGGTAAGAATTAGGGAATGGTGTGGGGGGACTATTTTTTTACAACTTTTTGCACCACAGAGCTTTCGGTGCTCCATGGATCGATTGCTATGCCTCATCGAGGCATAGCAATCGAAATCCCAGCCAGTGCGCAACTGGCTGGGGAGAAAATGGGTGATTCGAAAATCTGCCATTCATACCGGATCCCCACACCCATCACGCCCTGACGTACGGCACTCTGAAGGTACAGAAACCAGTTCTGATGCGTAAAGTCTGCAGGGCACATGTGCAGTGTGCTTCCACACCCCGACTGACACACACAGCTTGGGCAAGATGGCCCAAGGTGTGCATTTCACTCTATACACCACCACAATGGATTTAAAATGAAACAAACAAGATGTGCTTTAACTGCAGACTTTCAGCTTTAATTTGAGGGTATTTACATCCAAATCTGGTGAACGGTGTAGGCATTACAACGGTTTATATATGTGCTTCCTTTTTAAGGGACCAAAAGTAATGGGACAATCGACTTAAAAGCTATTTCATGGACAGGTGTGGGCTATTCCCTCGTTATTTCATCATCATATAAGCAGGTTAAAGGGAGTTGATTTTAGGTGTGACATTTGCATTTGGAATCTGTTGCTGTCGACTCAATATGAGATCCAAAGAGCTGTTACTATCAGTGAAGCAAGCCATCATTAGGCTGATAAATCAAAACAATCCCACCAGAGAGAGAGCAAAAACATTACGTGTGGCCCAATCAACTGTTTGGAACATTCTTAAAAAGAAAGAACACACCGGAGAGCTCAGCAACACCAAAAGACCCGGAAGACCACAGAAAAAAACTGTGGTGGTTGACAGAAGAATTTTTTGCCTAGTGAAGAAAAACCCCTTCACAACAGTTGGCTAAATCAAGAACACTCTCCAGGAGGTAGGTGTATATGTGTCAAAGTCAACAATCAAGAGAAGACTTCACAAGAGTGAATATAGAGGGTTTACCACAAGATGTAAACCATTGGTGAGCCACAAAAACAGGAAGACCAGATTCGAGTTTGCCAAACAACATCTAAAATTGGAGAGTGTTTTGTAGTAAGCACTAAACTATTGGGGCTAGATTTACTAAAGTTCTCAAACGGAAAAATAAAAAATTTGCCCATAGCAACCAATCAAATTCTAGCTGACAATCTTTAGTATGTAATAGTAAAGTGAGAGCTAGAATCTGATTGGTTACTATGGACAACATCTTATTTTATTTTTTTTTCCTTTTGAGAACTTTATTAAATCTAGCCCTTTGTGTTTTATGTTTCACATGCGTGGAGTGTTTTGCACAGAAAACTAAGACATGCACCTTGAGAAAGGCCAAAGTTGTTGGCTGAAACGCGTCGGTGGAGTGCCTGCAGTGAATAGCTAGATACCTGCTTGCTGTCCTTGGGTCTCTGATCTGCCCCTTTGTCCCGGGAATACATCTATCGGGTGCTTTTGATGGGACTTAGGTACGCTTGCAACAGATGAAATATGACTCCCCTGCAATCAACATGGTTTAGCCCAGGAGTAACTAAGTTCATGCCCTTAACAAGGTCTGGATCCAGCCCATTGTATCTCATCAATTCAATTCAAATATCTTTAAGTTGTAGTTATACACTTTCACCACAAGATGGATCCATATGTCAAACAGTCACACAAATCATTCTGGTTTTCTTTTAGTTCAAACTTTTTAAAATTATGTGGTGCAGATATTTTCATAAAATGTTTTAAAATAATAAAGACATTTTTTAAAACACAAACAATTTAAAATAATATTAATATGTATGAAAAAGTACAAAAGTAAAAAAAAAAAAACGACCAAAAAAATAAAAGGGAATCAATGTATAGTTGAGGCACAAATATATACAAGTATATGCAATGTTTGCTCTTGATATAAAACTCAGGGAGGGATGTGAATCTGGACCGGATCCAGACTTTCACACTGTTGTGGAATGCGTACAACGTATGCTAATGATGGGTTTATGGAGTTAAGGTGATTGCACAGTAAGGGATTTGTTAAACCCTTATATATGATCTGCATTTATGTGCTGGCCTCATTTTCCGTAAATCCATTCTGTGTGCGTGATGGGAGTGGTATACCCTCATCTGCATGTGACGCACACGAGAATTGTGCAGTGGTCTGACATTGGAACTCTGCCACTACTGCTGGAGCTACAGTGACGGGTGAATGAATCCGCCCCATTGTCACATAGGAGGCTGGGATTGGGCAGGTGAAGGTGGAAGGGAAATGGACTGTGGACTTAAACTCACCTGTGGTTGGGGACCAAAATCTTGAAGAAGCAGTAGCAGCATATTCTGAGGAGTAGCAGTATGTGCTAAGGAGGAGGAGCAGAGAAGTATGTGCTGAGGTGGAGGAGTAGCATGTGCTGAGAAGGAAGAGGAGCAGCAGCATGTGTGAGGAGGAGGAGGAGCAGCAGTTTATGCTGAAGAGAAGCAGCAGTATGTGTAGGAGTGGAGGAGTAGCAGTATGTGTAGATGAAGTGGAGGAGGAGCAGCAGTAAGTGCAGATAATGTGTAGGAGGAGCAGCAGTATGTGCTGAAGTGGAGGAGCAGCAGTATGTGTAGGAGTGGAGGAGTAGCAGTATGTGCAGATGAAGTGGAGGAGGAGCAGCAGTAAGTGCAGAAAATGTGTAGGAGGAGCAGCAGTATGTGCTGAAGTGGAGGAGCAGCAGTATGTGTAGGAGTGGAGGAGTAGCAGTATGTGTAGATGAAGTGGAGGAGCAGCAGTAAGTGCAGATAATGTGTAGGAGGAGCAGCAGTATGTGCTGAAGTGGAGGAGTAGCAGTATGTGCAGATGATGTCGAAACCGAGTTAAAAACATCGTTATTAATCTCAAATTAATAATTAATCTTTGCAAGGAATGAGAACAAAGAACCGAGGAAAAGTGCGGGAAAATGTGAACGCACTTTTACGCAACAATGCGCGTGCATAGGAGTGCTCATGCGGATTTTCGCAGGCGTTTCTAACATTCGAATTTACACTTAAATAAACATACTGACTCACATATTTTCACACAGGACTTGTTCATGTTTAATGTCTGTACGCGTTCCTATTTATTAAAACTGTGCTTTATATTCACAGATGGTTTAATCAGCTGATTGCCGCCGATTGTCGAATGATTGTTATAATTATATATTGTTTAGACTTGTAGCGCAGAATATGATGTTGTATTAGAGATGTTATTTTCTGCTAAACGATCGCATAAAGCGATCTACAGTTGAGCATCAATAAGTTTTGATGTGATATATGCGTATCCCCAATTATACTGATGAACCTAGGAAGTAAGAACAATAGAAGACCCTGAGACCAGTGACGAGCTAAGGATCCAGGATGGTCGTGAGATCTCTCCAATCAACCTGCGTTCGGTTACCCCTTTGATCTTTACTGTTAAAAAGCACTCTGTCTGGGCGTTGGACCCCAGATGACTTTGTATTAACGTCTCGCCAGTGACTGGTCACGCTGCTGTATCGAGAAACCAGCACTTTTGGTTAAATCNNNNTTCCCTGCTCAGATAAAACACACTTTTCTGGGTTGGACCGCATCTTCGATGTTTTCGATCCTCTGTTGGTAATTTCAGGTATATTTGCGTACAATTGCGTATTGCCGCACTGCGTACTTTTGGGGTACACTGACTCAACTATTTGGGGGCTTGCAAGTGGAAGTTTTTTTTCCCAGTGCACGCAGCATTCATTCCACTGACAAAGGGTTAGATGGTATGGCAAGTAAATGTGATATCTTTATTTGCTAATATTTTGTGCTTTGTGTCAGTTGATCGAATTCTGCAAAGTACGGGTGGGAAACAAACTATGAATTTGGGACAGAGTTGTGCGTGAGTTTGCAATTGCACGCTAGTCTAGTCAGGGTTAATCTTAAGTGCTGGTTGGATCGGTACATTTGCGATCGCATTTACGGTGCAAGCACGTGTATTTATCTTATTGTTGCCACACGCTAAGACTTATTATTTTCCTTGTAGTATTCATGAGTTGGACACTGTAAACTACTGTACTTTGAAATAATAGGTAAGGGTTTGGGAAACTGTTGTAGGGATTGCCTCTGATTAACAGGGGTAGTAGTCGTGTTTTGTTTACCTCCCATGAGTTGGATGAGGTGTCCTGGGCCTTATTAGCATCTAATTTCTGAGCTAGTGTGAAGGGGTTTCGCTCTGCTGATGGGCTATTGAGAAATCTGTAGAAGGGTTTAGTGATTTTCACAGTGAAAAAAAGATAACGCTGTTTCTGATAGCGGATATTTACACTGAGTTGCACGCTGTGTTATTAGACGTGTTGGTGAATTGTTAAGTGTACGCTTATTTGATACTACCTACCTATAGGGTTTAGACGGTTTTACTATGGGTAACGGATTATCTCGAGATGGGGCAGACAGCAGGGTCAATCAGGTCATGGGGCCAGATCCAAAACAACGCTTGTGAGCGAATTTACGTGTGGCGGAGACGTAAAATCGCCTTTTGGTAAGTACTGCGTATGTGCACCATAGAAAATACGCTCAGTAGCGTAGCGTAATTGTGAACGTAATGGCCATTCATGTATGTGTCACGTAAATACTTACGTGTGGGCATGCCAATTTTACGTGAGACCAACGTACGTCTGAAATACGTTAAGTAGGCGGGGGTTTGTATTTAAAGTGTACAGTATGGGCGTGCTTAGCTGCGTAAATACGTGTTGCCCATACGTACGTGTGCGGATCACATCGGTTACGTGGCCAAAAGTTAAGGTAGGGTTTGAAAAGCGTATCTTGACAAAATACGTACATTCAAGGGGTGTGCCAAGGGGAGTGTATAGAAGGTACGCACGCGTAAATACGCTACGTGAGTAAACGTACGGCAAGCGTAGTTCTGGATCTACCCCATGGTGAATAGTGGATCATGTACTGTAGAGAGACCGGATATGACGCTGGGGTCGGCGTTGTTTATTATGAATAGGAAATATGGGGTTGTTGCAATGAAGTATTGCAAAGACTGGTCTAGGTTAACCAGTTCATGTGAGAAAAGATTCCAAGCATTGGTAGTTTAGACGAGAACATTTTAAATAATGTGAGTGTCCAAATTTGTAAAGTTAAATCACACAAGAAGCGGAAAAGTATATAAAAAGTCTTGTATTGTGGCAACACGAGGGTAAAGAATGTCACGAAAAAGCCGCGAGCGCATCTCCGGCGCGTGTAGCCTCAAGTGTGAACAGATCGTGTGTTCACACAAATCTTGCGCACTTGATACCCGCGCAAGCACCTCCCCTTCCTCCCTACATGGGAGGGGGTAAGGATGATTCATGTTTCAATGTTGTTTGTCCTGATAATACTAACTTTTCTTCCCATGATAATTATACTGCTAATAATGTTGTAGCTAGATTGTATCCTGTGCTAGATGAGGAATTAGCTAAGGGGAACATTGGGGATAGTGATAAGGAAGATGACCCTTCATTAATATCTGCTCAAACACACATACTACAGTTACATGCTAACCGCACTAGGCCAAGTGCTGGGACACATGCTGCTATAGCCGCACAATCAACAGCTTCTGTGCAATACAGATCAAAAGGTTTAATATAGTCAGGGATTCCAAGGGCTGGAGCTGACATTAAAACTTCCTTTAAATCCCAGGAGGGATAAGGCAACTAGTCCCCAAAGCCAATGAGGATCAGGTCCTACCTGTGATCTCATGCAGATAGGATTGATTAGCGGCCCAAATGAAGAGCCTAATGTAGAAGTCAATATTGCAGGCATTAATCAAACCTTTCTTGTGGACACAGGGGCGGCCAGATCTGTACTAACTTCTCCTCTTGATTTACCCTTAACCAGGAAAATCATACATGCAATAGGAGTCTCAGGGGAGGTGCAAAAGTATTCTCGAATGACACCCGCGGAAGTCACTATTGGTCCTCTGCAAACTAAACATTCTTTTCTCCTTGCAGCATCAGCTCCTACCAATCTACTCGGACGGGACCTGCTGTGTAAGATGGGTTGTGTGATTTGTTATACTCCTGATGGTGTATTCTTGGATATTCCAGGGTCCCATGAACAGGAAGTTTAGGACATGTTAGAGGTTCCTCCTAAGTTAATGGTTCTTTCCCCTGGTAAAATGCAGTTTTCAACACAGGTAGAGGAAATGTTGTCACAGCTACCAGGCATGGGCAAACACTGGATTAATGGCTAATGTATCACCAGTCATGGTAACACTAAAAAGTGGTAGGCAAGCGCCAAAAATACCCCAGTATCCATTGAAACCTGAGGTAGAAATAGGTGTACTTCCTGTCATGGAACAGTTGTTACAGCAAGGGATCCTGATTTGCACCTCTAGTGTGGCAAATAGTCCCATATTCCCAGTTAAGAAGGCAGGGGGGAGGGGTTATAGATTCGTGCAAGATTTGAGAGGTGTTAATAAGGTTGTAGAGAGTCCCCTGTAGTGCCTAATCCAGCTGTCATATTAATACAAATTCTTGCGACCTCTACTCATTTTACCATTATTGATTTGTGTTCTGCATTCTTCTCCATTCCCCTACACCCTGACTGCCATTACCTTTTTGCATTTTCATTTAGAGGGTTGCAATACACATGGACACGGTTACCCCAAGGTTCCGTTGACAGTCCAAGCATCTTTTCTCAGGCTTTACATGATTGTTTGCAATCTTTTCAACCCAGTAATGGGTCGGGCTTGATACAGTATGTAGATGATTTGTTATGTCTGAATCTTTTGTGGCATCATTGTGTGATACTAAAGAATTATTGTTTCATCTCACACGAACAGGACACAAAGAATCTAAGGAGAAGTCAAGTACTTGGGACACTACCTTACCAACGGCTTACAACATCTGACAGAGGACAGAATCAAAGCCATACAGATGACACTTCCGCAGAACCAACAGCAAGTTCTTACATTTATAGGAGCGTGTGGATACTGCAGGAATTGAATTCCTGGGTTCTCCATACTAGCACTAGCATTACAGGAGCTAATCTCTGCTTCTAAGCCTGACCGTGTAATACACACAGAAGAGTCAGAGCAAGCCTTTAGAAATCTAAAGGAAGGTTTAATGTCAGCTCCAGCCCTTGGAATTTCTGACTATACTAAACCTTTTGACCTAATTTGCACAGAAGCTGTTGGTTGTGCGGCAGGAGTCTTGACACAGAAACATGGAGATGCTAACAGGCCAGCGGTGTACTACAGTGCCCAGCTAGACACTGTAGCTAAGTCACTTCCGATGTGCCTCAGAGCAGTGGCGGCTGCCGCTCTTCTGGTCAGTAAAAGTGAAGATGTAGTATTAGGCCATGATTTGACTGTCCATATACCACATGCTGTATCTGCCCTGTTGAATTCAGCTTAGTCTAGATACGTCTCCTCTGCATGCTTTACAAGATGGGAACTAACACTTATGACACCCGCTAATATTACAATTAAACGGTGTAATACGCTAAATCCAGCTTCATATTTACCGTATGTGCCTCATGATGCACAAAAGGTGGACGAGGATCTGGAAACGACTGAATTTAGCGGACAAACAGACACTCATGATTGTATGGACTATCTAAATCAAACCTTTACTGCAAGACCTGACATACATGACACCCCAATAGTGCAGATGTGATCTTTTACACAGATGGGAGTTGCCATAGACAGACTGACACAGGTGAATTGTGTAATGGTTATGCTGTGGTAGACAACAAAGGTATAGTAGAAGCTGAACACCTAGGACCACCTCACTCAGCACAGGTAGCAGAACTTGTAGCTTTGAGAAGGACATGTAAATTGGCAGAAGAAAAAATTGCCAATATCTATACAGATTCAAGGTATGCTTTCGGCGTAGTACACAATTTTTGAGCCCTGTGCAGACTCAGAAACTTTATGACAGCAGCTGGGACACCTGGTTGCAGTTATCAAATGCAGAGCACACACATATGATACTGACATGGTATGACTAGGTAATCAAAGGGCTGATGAGGCTGCCAAGAGAGCAGCTGCATTTGTACCATTGAAAATTTTTTATAACTTGATGGTGCAGAATTTGTGTTCCCCACAGGAAAAGGCCGTATGGAAGGCGCAGGGATTTGAACAGGAGCCCACAGGGCTTTGGATGGATGGACAAGGGAAGCCAGTGGCTTCCAGGGCGTATCTCCCTGCCCTAACTGAATCAGCACATGGCCTGACCCACTTAGGGAGGGGAGGTATAAGCAGGATGGTAAGATTGTACTGGTGTGCACCAGGATTTTTTGGAATGGCAGATAAGAAGGTTAAATCATGTCTTATCTGCCTAAAGAAAAATATTCCTATTCCTGTAGAACCATCTCATATTCTGTCAACAGAGGATCCTTTCCAGGTGATACAAATTGATTTTATATAGTTGCCACCATGTAGAAATGTAAAGTACGTTTTGGTATGTGTTGACATGTTTTGCCACTGGGTAGAAGCTTATCTAGCCACATCCAACACTGCTGCTTTTGTAGGTTTGGTATACCAAAAGTGATTGAAAGTGACCAAGGTGCCCACTTTACTGGAAAGGTATTTAAGAGCATGTGTCAGCTTATGGGAAAGCAAATTGCATACCCCATATCACCCACAAGCCAGCGGGAAGCTAGAGAGGTTCAATGGCACCATTAAAAACAAGCTCAGTAAAGTAATTGCTGAGACCGGGTTAGACTGGCCCGAGGCATTACCCATTGTCCTTCATAGTATCAGGACCACTCCCAGATCTCCACTTAACCTGTCACCTTACGAGATTCTGTTTAGATGACAACCCCATATCATAGTAGACTCACAGGAAGAATTGAAATGCAATAATGATGTGACTGTCCATTATCTCATACAGATGAGCAAGCAGCTTAAGAAACAACAGAAATGTATTAAGTTGATAGCGCCAGACGTGTGCTATCATGATATTGAACCTGGTGAGTTTGTGATGATTAGAAATTTCTTATGTTCTGGTTACTGACAGGTGGGAAGGACCGTACCAAGCGCTACTGACTAGCACCACCTCCATAAAGGTAGCAGAAAGGAATACTTGGGTCCATTCATCCCACTGCAAGAGAGCCGTCAATCTTGAGGGGGTCCGAGACGAGGAGGAAGTTGTGACGATTGCCCCTAATCTTGAGCGCCTGTTCCAGGAAGATGAAGTCGACACTGATTAACCGAAGTGGAGAAATTGCAGTCATCCTACCAAAGATGGAGTCCACTTTCTCTCTCTTAACTTTACTGTTCCTTTTCAGTGCATGCGGTTCCGGAGATGGTAAAAGGGTGGAGGAGATCGGGTCTGGTATCGGAGAGGAGGATGGGTATCAATCGGACGGTAGTATGGAACCATGGTTTATGCCTAACATAATAGGTTCCGAGTATGAAAAGCGCGTTAGATCAATGTAAGGGGAGAAAGATCAATGTAAGGGGTTATCGTCTGAGGAATATTGCATTTGTAAGACTTGCACCCCTGTGATGGAAGAAAGTTGTGTACAATTGTGTCAAACTAAATACAACCCTAAGTTTGACGGACGCCCATTAGACCATTATCATACTTTGGTGGGGAAGGTCTTGAACCAAAGTGAATGTTGTGTATGTTCCCATGTACCTCAGAGACAAGATAATCTAGGTTTGATTCCTGTCCCTTTAAACAACTCTGAGGTACTTCAATTATGGGGTGGGAGGCCATTGGCAGAAAAGTTTAATGCTTCCAGATCCCCTAGTCTTAGACTTAGACAATATTGCACAGACAGATCTCTAATGTGTATAAATTTAACAAGCCATATGTAATTAGGATATTGGGAAGCAGTATGACATAATCATACAATGGTATACTCTGTAAGAGCCTATATTCACCAAGCATGTTGTCAAGATATAATACAGGAAAATACATGCAAGTCACAATTAAAAACTTTGGGTAAAGGGAGCTTTATAGGAGAATTGTGCCAAGTCCAGTTGCACCATAATGTACCATTTATCCTTCCAGGTGATGTGTACTATATTTGTGGTAGAAAAGCCTATAAGTGGCTGGCCTCAAATTCCCAAGGGTTATGTTTTTTGGGTAGGATAGTACCTGAAGTACTGACTGTATCTCATGAGACTATTCTTAACATACATAGATCTAGTCCCTCCCTTATGTACATGTCCCTCACAAACACAAATATAAAAGAAGTGTGCAACATCAAGGTTAACCTTTGGCCACGGATTTAATAAATGAATCAACAGGATTCCAATTTCTGGTAGCACTAGGCTTTACTAAGTTTGCTAGAGGTACCACTAATTATAAGTATATCCACGCACTAGCAGATTTAATTGATAATATCACCAACATGTATGATGACACTTTTCATTATACAGGTTTAGAGTTACAGGCCTATAAGAGTTGACACAACATAGGATGGTTTTAAATTACTTAACCGCTGTAACTGGAGGTTATTGTGTCACTCTGGCCACTTAACACAAGTATAAAAGAAGTGTGCCACATCAAGGTAAACCTTTGGCCACTGATTTAATAAACAAATCAACAGGATTCCAATTTTTGGTAGCACTAGATTTTACAAGGGCTCTTAGAGGTACCCTTAATTATAAATATATCCACTAGTTACATGCCTATAAGAAGGAGTTGACACAACATAGGATAGTTTTAAATTACTTAACCAATGTAACTGGAGGTTATTGTGTCACTCTTGCCATCCAATTTGGAGTTAAGTGCTGTACATATATCACTAACAATACTGAGGACCCACGTGAAGTTATAGACCGTAATATGGACGAAATCCTTCAATTGAAATGGGAGTTCCGTAGGTCGCGTAATATATCTCTGTCCACTGTAGGTTAGAAAGTTGCAGAATGTGTGTCATGGTTGAACCCCGTGAATTGGTTCTCAGGGTTAGGGGACTGGGCAAAAGCACTAGCTACGGGGGTGATCAAACTTTTAGTGCTAGTAATGGGTGTTATCATGATAATCGTGTTAAGTGTAAAATGTGTTCAGGGAATCATATGATGTAAAGGGAAGAAAATGGAATTAGTTATGACTGTGACTGAGAGCATAGAATTAACTAACAATGTTTTATTTTATAATCCAACATTAGAGAATGTTTAGGACGAATGATTGAGTGGTCTATCAAAGGGTGGTCTGTCGAAAACGAGTCAAAAACATTGCTATAAATCTCAAATGAAAAATGAATCTTTGCAAGGAATGCAAACAAAGAACCGAGGAAAAGTGCGGGAAAATGTAAACGCACTTTTACGCAACAATGCACGTGCATAGGAGGCTTTTCTAACCTTCGAATTTACACTTAAATAAACATACTGACTTAAATATTTTCACAAAGGACTTGTTCATGTTTAATGTCTGTATGCATTCCTATTTATTAAAACTGAGTTTTATATTCGCAGATGGTTTATTCAGCTAATTGCCGCCGATCGTTGAATGATTGTCATAATTATATTGTGTTTAGACTTGTAGCATAGAACATGATGTTGTATTAGAGATGTTATTTTCTGCTAAACGATCACATAAAGCGATCTAAAGTTATGAGCATTAATACATTTTAATGTGATATATGCGTATCCCCAATTATACTGATGAATCCAGGAAGTAAGAACAATAGAAGACCCTGAGACCAATGACGAGCTAAGGATCCTTACTGTTAATAAGCTCTCTGCCTGAGCGTTGGACCTCAAATGACTGAGGAGGAGGAGTGTTACGAGTCGGCTACTGGAGCATGGAATCTGTGCTATCAGGTGGTGTTCTCCAGAGCCCCTAGTGGTGGGGATGGGTTTGCTGTGCCCCAACAGCAGGTCGTGCCCCGTTGACTCGCAGGAGAGGAAGGATGAAGGTAAGTAGGAATGTGATAGGTGGCAGAATAGACAGAAAAGGCAGCAGGATAGAGACTGGCCAGAAGGGTCCGGCCACTGACAAACGACAGAAAACACTAAACAGCGACAATAACCGAGAGCGGGTGACGGGACTAACAAGACAGACTGAATGAACCAGGGCAACCACACGCACTCAAACAGCAGGAACCCCAAGGGGTTAACAATGACAGTCACTCAGGAGAGGAAAGGTCAACACAAGCATGATCAGAACACTAAGGAGGAAGAAGAGGCAATTAGCAATTGGCACACTAAGGAAGCTGGCAAGGTACTAGGCAGGGAATAAATGGGTACTCAAAATGCAGGAAGGAAAAAGGCAGCACAAGGCAAGAGAGAAGCAAAGGCAGGCACAGAAACTGTAACAGAGTCTACCAGCACTGAGCAAAGCTAGCGCCAAACTGATATAGACACTGCTAGCCCCTGATAGGCTAGCCAGCATCCAGCCTCAGAACATGACAGAGTGCTTCCTAAGGACGGGAGAGAGCCTAATATCACTGGAGCTGGGGGAACGTGGATCGCGTGCCTGATTGGAGATGCGGCAGCGTTCCACGTCTTTTGTTTACCAGCATGGGGACCAGCATGTGTGGCGGGATGAGTCAATTGGCGGCTTCCTGGTGGTGATTGTATGTGGGTGAGTAGAGGTGCAGAGAGACAGCTCCCGGTGGCTCTTAACAAGGAGGAGCAGCAGTAAGTGCAGATAATGTGGGGGAGGAGCAGCAGTATGTGCTGAAATGAAGGAGTAGCAGTATTTGCAGATGAAGTGAAGCAGGAGTAGCAAGTGTAGGAGTAGCAGTATGTACTAAGGTAGAGGAGCAACAGTATATGCTGAGGAGCAGCAGGATATGCTTTCTAATTATTACTACTACAACTATTACTAACCTGTGTGAAAAAGAGGTAGCCAGAAGAGCTACATTGTGTAATAAAGAGGAGAGACTTTCTGCTGTAATAACTTTCCTTTGGAACAGCTATTACAGTGACTGTGGAGGATCACACTTCAAGATGACCCACTTATGTATTTAAGGTGCATCCTTTGCTGGTGTCTATGTGTAGGGCCGCTGTGCTCTTTTGAACATATTAGTAGATCTGACTTGTTTCAGCCAAATTCGACACAATATTCAACTGCTAGGAACTACTCTTATGCATCTCCTCCGCATTGCTTAATTTGATAATTTTATTATTCTTCATTATCTGCCTTCCACTTAGCTTTGAAAGCAACTATTTTACTTAGTGCACATTTCACAGCATGTCCTCTACAATGTGCTGTTTGATCTCTAGTAGATGTGTGTGCCACCACAGGATTGTTTGGTCTTTTATATGTTCTGAGAGGGAGGAGAAGCTGGATGTACTGAAGAGGAAAACAGCAGTATGTGTTGAGGAGGAGTGGCAGTATGTGTTGAGAAGTGTGGCAGTATGTGTTGAGAAGGACAGGCATTATGTGTTGAAGAGGAGTGGCAGTATGTGTTGAGAAGGACGGGCAGTATGTGTTGAGGAGGAGTGGCAGTATGTGTTGAGGAGGACGAGCAGTATGTGTTGAGGAGGATTGGCAGCATGTGTTGAGAAGGAATGGCAGTATGTGTTGAGGAGGAGTGGCAGTATTTTTGAGAAGTAGTGGCAGTATGTGTTTAGGAAGAGTGGCAGTATGTGTTGAGAAGGAGTAGCAGTATGTGTTGAGAAGGACAGGCAGTATGTATTGAGGAGGAGTGGCAGTATGTGTTGAGGAGGAGTGGCAATATTTGTTGAAAAGGAGTGGCAGTATGTGTTGAGGAGGAGTGGCAGTATGTGTTGAGGAGAAGAGGCAGTATGTGTTGAGGAGGAGTGGCAGTATGTGTTGAGAATGAATGACAGTATGTGTTGAGGAGGAGTGGCAGTATGTGTTGAGGAGGAATGGCAGTATGTGTTGAGGAGGAATGGCAGTATGTGTTGAGAAGGAGTGGCAGTATGTGTTGAGGAGGAGTGGCAGTATGTGTTGAGAAGGAGTGGCAGTATGTGTTGAGGAGGAGTGGCAGTATGTGTTGAGGAGGAGTGTGGCAGTATGTGTTGAGGAAGAGTGGCAGTATGTGTCGAGGAGGAGTGGCAGTATGTGTTGAGAAGGAGTGGCATTTTGTGTTAAGGAGGAGTTGCAGTATGTGTTGAGGAGGAGTGGCAGTATGTGTTGAGAAGGAGTGGCAGTATGTGTTGAGAAAGAGTGGCAGTATGTGTTAAGAAGGAGTGGCAGTATGTGTTGAGGAGGAGTGGCAGTATGTGTTAAGGAGGAGTGGCAGTATACAGAGATGCAACATGCTAAGAATATATAGCAGCAGGTGACCACAGCTCTGTGAAGGAATATGGTGCCCATGGTGTGGCCCCCTTAGGACGTGGGGCCTGAAGCATGTGCCCCGGTTCAAACACCCTAGGGGTGGTACTGAGTGTAATTTTAACTCTGTACTATTTTATCTCTGTAATATGTGTTGTATTTTGAAACAACCGTAGCCATGTGCTTTGTCTGTCTCTGCTATGTATGTCCAGTTTCGACCACTAGGTGTCAGCATCTAATTTAAAATGCAATAACATTTTAGAATGTCGCACTTGCTTGTTCAAAAAGCTTAACTTACTTTGTACAATAACTGAGCTTGGTTTCTTGCAAGCTGAACGTCGGTACTGGGTAGGAATAACGATGGGACACTCAAGAATCAAAAGAATAGCACAAGACAAGAGAGATACAGAGAGTAGCAGGCACAGTGTGTAAACAGGATCTATAACCAGCATGGACTAAGGGGCTGTCTGGGCTTAAGAAGAGGCTGCTGTGCCCTGATTGGCCAGCAGCTTCCCTGACTACAATTGGCTGTTGCCTGGCAATGGCTGTACACAGGAGAGCGTGCGTTCGTCCTTCGGGCGGACGGCGCTCTCCACATGGCTAATTTGCATGCCGTCACGTGGGAGTGACGGCATGCTGAGGAGGAGGACGCCAGGGACGGAAGATGGCAACGGTAAGCGGGGAAGCAGGCGGTGGGTATGCCGTTCAGCGGCATGTAACAAACATATGGGCCATTCACGTATGTGTCACGTAAATCCTTACGTCCGGGCGTAACAATTTTACGTGAGTCAAAAATACATCTGAAATACTATGTAGGCAGGGGTTTTCATTTAAAGTGTACGGTATGGGCATGCTTAGCTGCGTAAATACGTGTTGCACATATGTACGTGAGCGGATGACATCGGTTACGTGGGCAAAAGTTAAGCTAGGGTTTGGAAAGCGGATCTCGGACAAAATACGTACATTCAAGGGGTGTGCCAAGGGGAGTGTATAGAAGGTACGCACGCGTAAATACGCTATGCGAGTAAACGTATTGCAAGCGGAGTTCTGGATCTACCCCAATGATAGTAAGCATAAAAATTCTCATACATTTTAGGAATATGGAAAAATTGATTAGTGATCATTAAACTCTAGTGCATCATTTAATCCATCTGGTGTAAGGGTTTGCAAATGAAAGATCCATTCCACTTCCCTGTTACATAATGATTTGTAGCAATCTCCACCCCTTATTGTAAGTTTTACATGTTCAACTCTAATCACCGACAATGATTTCGGAGATTGGTTATGAACTTCCAAAAAATGGCATGAAACACTGTGTTGACAAAATCCCCTTTCTATATTTCTTTTTTGCTCGATAAAACATTCCTTCAGTGTGCGTCTGGTTCTGACCACATATTGTAGGCCACACACACACTGAAGGACATACACAACAAAAGAGGTTTCACAATTGATAAAAGATTAAATGTCATAAGAGATACCGGTCACATGTGAAATTAGGTTATATAACCACAGGTAAGACAGTCAGAGTGGTTACATTTGAAATTACCATTAGGCTTGGTTGGTAACTAATTTTTATTATTAACAGTTTCTGATACAGACTGTGGAAGGCAACTGGGTGCAAGAATATTTTTTAAAGATTTATTTTTATTGAAAATGATTCTGGGTCCACTGGGAAGATGAGACCCCAAAATGTTGTCACATCTCAGGATCTCAAAATTCTGATTAATGATGTTCTTTATTTTATGAGAACTGGAATTGAATTTACTGATAAAAATAGATTCGTCCCTCAGATTTGTTTCTGATTTGTCCTGTTCTATAGTCAGAGGGGGAGGAAGAAAAGGAGAAGGAACAGGAACAGAGGAGAGGGGATCAACTGTATCAACACCATTCCTAATATTCTGTTCATTTCTGTTTTTGTTGTTAGTTGTATATGTATTTTTATTTGTATTTTTACTATTCAATTTTCCAGTCTTTCGCCCAGTAACCTTAATCATTTTCATTCTATCCTGAGAATCAGCAAATTAAATGGCTGTATCTACCAGTTCACCAGGATATCCCGTTTTCAAATTTGATTTTAAGTTCTTGGGACTGTAGGACATAATCCTCAGCCCGTGAACAATTTCTCTTTAAGTGACACATATGGCTCTTGGGGATATTATTGGGCCATGGCTTATAATGACAACTGGTATAATGTAAAAAATTGCAAGTATCAACCTGATTGTGATATGTCAGAATGTTAGTGTTATCAGTGAAAACCGTAATGTCCAAAAAATGTATTTGATCTGATCTAATTTCCCGAAGGGAACTGTAAATTAAAAGTGTTAGAGTTTAACTTCCGGTGGGCAGGCCAACCATGATGGCCGCTTTTTACTGAGCTCCTCGGGCATAGTAATCATTGAGTGCCATCCGGGGTTAATAAAAGATTTTACCACATTTGATCTACCACGTGATCTACTGAGGATAAGCGCAGGCAAGAGTGGAGACATTCTCTTGGCTCTCTGCACCTCTTCTCCCCGGAGGGACAGCCCGACATCCGCAGGTGCTGCGACTCCCACCATTAGCACGTGGTGCGCGCCGCAAGCATCAGGACCAAAAAAAGTGATCCTTAAGACCCCCACAATCGCCAGGACCCCAAGAGTGCTTTTGCCTAAGGGGACAGTCGGGACACATATAAGGTACCTGCTCCGGGTGTCTCCGATCACCATACAGACCATCTACCGGCAACACGTGGTAGAGATTACCAGCAAAGTGGCCTACACTTGCTGCCCACTAAGACCCATGGTAAAGAGACATTGCTTGCAGCTAATCCTCTGACCAGTCTAGAGAGCACCCGGCGGGAGTTCAAGCACGAGGTACTCATCTTGTATACCGGGGGAAGCCAGTGGAGGACACGTGCGGTGAACATATATTCACCCACAGTGGAGTCAGATTGCAGCAGCAGCCCATGTTGTGGGACAGTGACCCTTCTTCCTCTCGGTGGGTGGTGTCTGCTATCGGAGGGTGCCACGACATCGTTGGTGCATGGAGCCCTCACTGCATCCAGTACTTTGCAGTGAGCTGCCAGCCGAGGTCCTGCTTTCGCCAGATCCCCCTGTATACTGGGACAGACATGCGTGTCATCTGAAAGGGTAGCTGTGCCTGGTGTGACAGATCTTCGGTAGCCTGGAGGGAACTAGTGGGGTAGGAATCTGTGCCCTTCCTTGCCATCTCCAGTACAGAAGCAGTCTTATTGCCCTCTGACAGTGCAAAGCATTTGCGGTCCAGATAGTTTCGCATAGGCACTGAACTGAGGTATTGATATTACCCTGCAAATATATTTTGACTCTAACTCCATCATTTGTACAACGTTCCTTGACTGGCACTATTGTATAAGAGTTGTGCCCCACAGTGTTTACTGCTACCCTGGTTGAAGACACACAAAATATTATAGGATTGTGGCAAAATCTCAACTTTTCTAACACAGAATTAAATAATCGGTGACTTTCTTTTATCCAGCATATCTTTGAATTTACCAGCAGGTGGCACTGATGAATCAAATCTATTGCCAGAGAAATCTTTGAAGTTTCAGACTTCTCTCATTGAGCAACTGTGGTGTTTGATTTTTGAATTTCCCCTTGCAAGAACTCATACTAAATATTTGAAGCTTTCGTGCCTCTCTGAGTTACGGATTCAAGATCAAACAGGGTGACTGAAATTTGTTTTTCTCTCCTGACCCTTTCCTAGTAGTAAGGACTTGACCCTCTACAACAAGTACAAGCCTCTCCTTTCACCTGGACATTCAACCTCATACGATTGCCTGCATTATAATCTGTTTCCTGGTGCGTCATAAGAATTAGCAGCCGGTGCATCCAGAGGGTAAAACGTTTGTTTGGGGAGTACCGAAAACAAGGGGTACAACTTTAAGCTGTCTTTGTGAGGGTGATTGTAAAGTGTCTTATATTTTTCATGCATCATAGTATTTGAATCATAATAGTTTCGTTATATGTGATATTTTAGAACAATTAATTGGTTATAGTCTCTCCTAAATTGTGATCTTTAACAAGCCCCATTTATTCTCCGTTCGGTTTTGGTTGATACCCCCGACATGGATAAATTTGTTGAAAAAGGGGCCTCTGCTAGGACAGCTAAATCTAGGAATCAGCCCAATAAATCAGCCTCGAGCAGAAGTCAACCCCCATCGCCGGATCACCCTCCTATGTCCCCGCAGGAATTGCTGTCGGCACCTTGCTCCCCAGTACAGACCCACTCTTCATCTTAACTAGCTAAAGAAATTTTAGCTGTTATTATGCCCTCTATAGAAAAACGTTTGGATAGCTTCCAATCTAACATGACGATGGTGGCATCCCAACTGGAGACACATTACAAGCGCATAAATTCCTTAGAGACCTGTGTCAGTGACCTAGATGATGCAATAGCAACATTGCAGGATGCAGACTCTGCAAAAAATAATCTTATTAAAACCCTGCAAGATAAAATAGACGATCTAGAGAATCGCCATCGGCGTAACAATTTACGCTTCATAGGGATACCTGAGAGAGTCAAGGGTCCTGATTTTCTAAAGTTCCTTCAGGATGATTTACCTTAGGTCCTTGGTCTTCCATCCAGTAATGTCGCTATTAAAAGGGCTCATAGATTGGGGCCTGAGCGACCAGATGTATCTGATAGAGCTAGACCAGTCATTGCCAAATATCTTAACTTTCGCGATAAGGAAGCGGTATTGGGGTCATACCGAAAAAAAGGCAAGGTGCTGGTTCAGGGGTTCAAGATTCTCATTTTTCTGGATTTTTCTGCAGTAGTTTCTCAAAAGAGAAAATAATTTTCCCCTTTATGCAAATGTTTATTTGAACATCATGCCCGCTTCTCATTACTGTATCCGGCTAAGTTACGAATTGTTGACAATGGCCAAATAGTAGTCTTTGACAACCTCGCAAAGGCAAGACAATACATTCAGAACATGAGTATTCCGGACCCTTAATAGCTTAGATCACCACATGGCTCTGGCAGCCATGATAACAATGATTATCTTTAACATAAAATAAGAGAGTTATATTACCTTGTCACTATGTATGATTTATGCTTAACATTTCGTACATTTAGTGTAAATTGTTATTGGTTAAAATGGTGCATCCCTCTAGTTTTTTTGTGGTTAGCACATTGCTTTTGGCACTGTTATTGGTTCTTGGTCTCCAGCCAAATTTTTTTGGGCACAGAACAAAAGTTTTGGTTTGGAAAATTTAGAAAATTGGAGTTATTGGAGAAAGGTATTATGTTCATCACTTACGCATGTGGTCATTTTGTGTTATAAAGATTGCACTAATTTCTTTTACTGTGTTTTTTCTGAGCATGTGGGTGGACGCGGCTGCCCTACCTGGTACAGAAAATACAAAGGTTCCCCTGATGCCCCGGGAGGGGGACTGATCGTTAAATACTTACCTTCCTTAATGATCTTCTGTCAAACAGGTATTGGATAATGTCTGCATTGCCTACACCACATTATAGCAAAACACCTAACTCAATTCACTCACTAAAGTTCATTTCCTGGAACGTAGATGGCCTTAATTATCCAAATAAAAGGCGCAGAGTGTCTTCCCACTTAAAATCCCTTAGCCCAGATGTGGTGTTTTTACAGGAGACCCATTGGTCGACAACCCAGGGCACTCTTTTGAGGGATGCCTGGATTCAGGAGTGTGTGTCGGCACTTTATATCACCAAAAAGAGAGGAGTGGCAATTATCTTTCACAAGCGGCTGTCGTATACCATAATGGACACAGTCTTGGATCCAGAGGGAAGATATATTTTATTAGAAATTGAGATTAGGGGTGAGAGATACACACTTCTGAATATATGCGCACCCAACTCCCCTGGTGGTATATTCTTCCAGGAAATTTCAAATTTGTTATTACAAAGAACAATAGGGAAGCTGATTTTGGGCGGTGATTTTAATACGGTTGACAATTTGCATTTACAAACAGATTTTTGTGTAGATAACTGCTGCGATCTAGGGTCAGCTATAATACCCGAATTTGCAGTATCACACACCTCCCTCCCACTTTTCACAAGGTCCAGTGGAGTTCCAAAAATGGTTATACAGAAAATCAGGTATATCATACAGCGCCCCCTGCCGGAAAAAAATTAAGAAAACCAAAGGCAAACCCAGTCTCTTTTCTCCAGTCCTCTCTGCACTGTTTCTGTTTCCAAAAGATCCTTCAAAGTCTAAATATATATAGAAAATGGTAACATCAACTCACAGTCCTCCAATTATGATTCCCTCCGTTTCTCTTTCTCCAACTTTTCTTCTTTCCCACTTTTTCGCTCACAGATCGTTTCTTCTCAATTAGGATGCACAAAAATGGAAATAAAAGAAGAAAGCAATGTGAAGGTTGTTTAAGTCAAGCAGCACGCCAATTTTTCTCCCTTGCGCTTACACTTTTAATCTCTTGATTCTCCACCTTTAATATTGATTCTACCCCAGTTCTCCTTCTTCTCGTTTTCAATAGATGTTTCGTTCACCTCTCGTTACCCTTGGCAACCACTTAGTCCCGATCTCACAACATAAAAGTAAAAGGGATAGAAGAAGACCTAGTGCAGCCTGTTAAATGATTCCTTCATAATAGATGTACAGTGCATTTACATTATACTTCTCTTGCTTTCTTGCTTATAATAATCCTCCTTATGCCCTCAGTTTACTCCTGGCACTCCACTTCACTCCTGTCAGCTCCAAGAAGTAAAACAGAGGGGAAACAATAGCGCAGCCAGTCCAATCTCAGGTAAGTATACCCCAACAAAATGCACTTACATTAGTAATCTCTAATTCGCCAAACTAATGCTCTTTCTTGTCCCTCAGGAAAAGGCTGCCACTGAAGATCCACCCAGCTGCCCGCAATCACTGAGACCGAACCTCATTCCTCCAGACCCTTTTCAATAGCGTCTTAATAATAAAGGTGCTCGATCCACAAGTTGCATATAATTTCTTTCTTATTTATTATGACAATATCACTAATAAAACTGTTGCATGTAAAAACTGGTTTCCACATAAAAACAACTCCTCCAATCACTACACTCTTACCCCTGCACATGGGGAAAAGAGGGATAGACCCTTATGCGTCAGCTCACTCCCTCTGCCCTGTCTCCAAAGTTGTAACAAATGCCACCGTAAACAGTATTAAAGAAACAAGGGCCCTTTTCTATAACACTGGCCTGGCGAGGAGAAAGGGAATACGAGAGATATGCTAAACAAGGTCAACTAGCATCTAGCAACTAGCAACTCATATTTACAAAGATACTTCCGCTGCATAGGGGATGGTATTCATTTTCTTGGGTTTCAGACCTCCAGATGGGGAAAAAAGATCCTTCCGTCTATTATATGTATTTAGGGTCCCTCCCATGTATTTCAATTAACCCTTCACTTTCTTATTAAAGGGTAAGCTTTCATATTGAAACTAAAGTGGTAGAACTCCAATACAGAAAAGAGAAAGTATCCATCCTGGGACTCCAATAATAACAAATATAATATCGGAAGAATGATCCTTTTGGGGCTTCCATGGTAACCTAATATTTCCATTACCTCATATCTTTCTCATCACGGGAAAAATACTAATATTTTCCTAATTAAATAAGTATAACAAGTGGAACAATACCCTTTTCAATTTTCCATCCTAAAAACTACTTTTTCCAAATAATAACTTTTAACACTCCATTTACGGGTTTACATACTATTTCAAAAACTATTCTAACAAGTGCTTTTCCGTGAACCTAATTTTCAAAGTGAAATATTCCATCCTACGAATCTCAATTTAGGAACCATTTAAGCTCAAAATGGTTGGTGAGGCCATCCGGGTGCATGGTGCCATTGTTGAAAATGACCTCCATTTCTTTCCTAGCTAGTGCAGTTTCTGTATCACCATTCCACCAATTCCCAGTGACTTTACTTATACCTATACATTTTTTTATAGCCCCTATGTCCTTCCCATGTACTGTTCTAAAATGCTCAGATAAAGGATAAGTGGAGTCCCCTTTTTTAATCTTTCTGACATGTTCACTCCATCTTTCCTTTAATTTGCGTGATGTCTTCCCTACATACTGCAGGGGACAACTGCATTCAATGATATACACGCAATTTCTGGAGTCACATGTCAAAAAATCTCTCTCTGAACCTCTCTTCCTGTTCTAGGCTCCCTATATGTGGTAGTCTTTTTCTCCTCTGATTTTGTTTGTCTGCACGTCAGGCAGTTCCCACACCTATAGAATCCCTTATTTAAGATTTCTCTCTGTTTTGGTTTAAAAATGCCGCTCCTGACAACATGTTTCTTTATATTGTCCCCCCTCCTGTAGATACATCTTGGTGTTCTCCCAATTACACTCTTTAGATCCTTATCCTGATGAAGTAAACCCCAATGTTAAGGAGTTAGCCAAGAAAAGAGAGTTGGTCATGAAACCGAGTGACAAAGGGGGAAGTGTAGTGGTACTGGGAGAGGATAACTATAGAAGGATGTGCATGAATCTATTGGAAGATAGCACTACGTACAAGAAATTAAAGGGTAACCCCATGGACTCCATTAAACAGAAAGTGAAAGCCTTAGTGGAGAAGTTTGTTGAAAAGGGGGTATTAATGGAAAAAGAGAAGGGATTTTTAGTTGTGGAAAAAACAAATATTCCAGTATTCTACACACTCCCGAAAATCCAAGGATCAAAATGCACCCCCAGAAAGACCTATAGTTTTGGGAGTGGGATCACCTATGGCCAATCTCTCGGAGATGGTTGATTATTATTTACAGCCATATATGAGCAGTGTGAAGGCTTACCTTAAGGACACAGGCCATTTCATCAGGAAACTGGAGGGTTGTAAGGTAGAGAGGGGCTTACATCTGGTTACTGTGGATGTGAGCTCCCTTTATACCATTATACAGCACCAGAAAGACATAGAGTTGGTGCAATGGGCATTAAATAACTCAGAGATGGAAGAAGCAAGAAAGGAATTTATTCTTGAGAGTATCGAACTTATCCTCAAAGATAATTGTTTTATGTTTGTGGGTGATCATTACAGACAGGAAGCAGGTACAGCTATGGGGACCAAATTTGCCCCCCCATATGCGAACCTGTATATGTCTCAATGGGAGGAGATGCATGTATATAGGTACCCCATTATAGAAAACCTTATGGAGAACTACTGTAGATACATCGACAATGTATTCTTTCTGTGAAAAGGGAGTAGGGAGGCATTAGACAATTTCTGTTCCTATCTGAATGAAAATGATTGGGGGATAAAACTCACTTTTGACATCAGTGAGTCAGAAGCAAATTTCCTGGACGTAACAGTGTTCAGGGAAGGATGTAGACTAGAGACCAAAGTATATAAGAAGGAGACAGATGCAAACTCTTTTATTCCACAGGAGAGCAGCCACCATCCACAGTGGCTGAGGTCCGTTCCCAAGAGTCAATTTTAAAGAATAAGACGCAATTGCTCAAAGATGGAGGATTATAGAACCCAGGGTGAAAATCTAATAAAACAATTGTGAGGAAGGGATAAAAAGAGGAGGAGGTTAGAAAGACATTTGAGAAAGTTGGTAGGGTACAGAGAGAAAAACTACTTAAGGAAAAGGGGAAGAAGTCAAATGGAAGAAGAAAGAAAGAAAACGTTCCCTTTATAACACAATTTAATGGCGACTATAAAAAGGTCGAGTCCATCCTAAAAAAACATTGGGGTTTACTTCGTCAGGATAAGGATCTAAAGAGTGTAATTGGGAGGACACCAAGATGTATCTACAGGAGGGGGGACAATATAAAGAAACATGTTGTCAGGAGCGCCATTTTTAAACCAAAACAGAGAGAAATCTTAAATAAGGGATTCTATAGGTGTGGGAACTGCCTGATGTGCAGACAAACAAAATCAGAGGAGAAAAAGACTACCACATATAGGGAGCCTAGAACAGGAAGAGAGGTTCAGATTAGAGATTTTTTGACATGTGACTCCAGAAATTGCGTGTATATCATTGAATGCAGTTGTCCCCTGCAGTATGTAGGGAAGACATCACGCAAATTAAAGGAAAGATGGAGTGAACATGTCAGAAAGATTAAAAAAGGGGACTCCACTCATCCTTTATCTGAGCATTTTAGAACAGTACATTGGAAGGACATAGGGGCTATAAAAAAAATGTATAGGTATAAGTAAAGTCACTGGGAATTGGAGGAATGGTAACACAGAAACAGCACTAGCTAGGAAAGAAATGGAGGTCATTTTCAACAATGGCACCATGCACCCGGATGGCCTCAACAACCATTTTGAGCTTAAATGGTTCCTAAATTGAGATTCGTAGGATGGAATATTTCACTTTGAAAATTAGGTTCACGGAAAAGCACTTGTTAGAATAGTTTTTGAAATAGTATGTAAACCCGTAAATGGAGTGTTAAAAGTTATTATTTGGAAAAAGTAGTTTTTAGGATGGAAAATTGAAAAGGGTATTGTTCCACTTGTTATACTTATTTAATTAGGAAAATATTAGTATTTTTCCCGTGATGAGAAAGATATGAGGTAATGGAAATATTAGGTTACCATGGAAGCCCCAAAAGGATCATTCTTCCGATATTATATTTGTTATTATTGGAGTCCCAGGATGGATACTTTCTCTTTTCTGTATTGGAGTTCTACCACTTTAGTTTCAATATGAAAGCTTCCCCTTTAATAAGAAAGTGAAGGGTTAATTAAAATACTTGGGAGGGACCCTAAATACATATAATAGACGGAAGGATCTTTTTTCCCCATCTGGAGGTCTGAAACCCAAGAAAATGAATACCATCCCCTATGCAGCGGAAGTATCCTTGTAAATATAAGAATGTATGAAAGAATTTCTCAGATTTTAAACATTAGGTAGCGATCTGTGCCGCGGACAAGGTGTATGACGTCAGGAGAGAGGCGTGTAAATAGAGGGAAAGGAGCGTTTACCCACATACACACCTTGAGAAAGGATCCAGATCGGATCTGAAACGCGTTGGTAGATTTTGGGTAAATGCTAGTTGACCTCGTTTAGCACATCTCTCGTATTCCCTTTCTCCTGCCTGATTAGATACTATTTGCAACAATTTATGTGTTGCAATTTATTTGTAAGTAGTGCAACATGAAAGCTAATGATGACTTTTCTAATGTGTCTATTGGCACTAAACATTTTTCTGAGGATGAAATAGCTAGGATTATCTCCTCTGACACAAACTTTTTATCATTTGATGTGGATACACCATTTGAAGCATATCAGGATTTGTTTACATTAAAGAAAAAAGCTATTGAATAAAAAATGCATGCCCTTACACTTTCACAGTATTATAAAGAGCGTATAATTCCAAGGGGCTTTCGGATAACTAATCAGCCCACGGTGGGCAGGAATGACAAGACATTTTGTAAGCATTGAGTAGAAATTCTCAATCAGTGTTCATTGGATTGACTTATTTTGATATTGAAAAAGCTAAAACAGATGGAGAAATTATTCAACAAGAAATTGTAAAGTCATCTTCCATTTTCATTGCTGACAAAACTGTGGATTGGGTCTTGAAGCTACAGGACTCTATTAAACAATTTGAGACTGATTTATTAGCCTTTAAGAAAAGAAAATACCGTAGTGTTAAAGATGATTAAAGGGGGAATAGGGTTTATCCCTGGGTGTCTAACCCCTCATTTGGTTATCCTTGAGCATATGTCAGCAGACGTACTAATAAGTCTTTGCCACGTCAATATACTGAAGGTGATTCTATAAATTCTGTCAGTGATTCTGATGGTGCTACTAATAGAAATAAGAATAAAAAACAATATCATCCTTTTTTTCGCGAGGACATTACTACAAGGAGCAAAACCAAGGAAGAGGGGGGGGGGGCGGAGACACCGGAGGGCACATAAACAGGGACAACCCAGCAGGAGACAGTGATATATAATCTTTCAGAACACTCACTATCCGACGCTGAAACAATGATACTTACTAAAGGTCTTTCCTTTGTAGAAACTAACCATCTGGATCCATTTACACTGGAAGTTGAACTTTTTAAATTTCAGAGGCTTTTGAAATGAAAGGACTTTTTTTTGGATAAATATACTGATGAATCTGGTAATCAACGTGAACATGAATTCAGAAAGATCTTTAAAGCAAGCTCTTCGTATGATCCTCCTGTGGTGAACCCCTCAATTGACGTATTTATGAAGCTTGTAAAGTGGGATGTTAAGTTGGAAACAGCTAAACACAGATATAGATGTTCCAATATAACAGTAGCTGAGAAATTGGCTATAACAGCCTTACAAAACAATCAGAATATTAATATCCTGCCAGCCGATAAGGGTGGGGCTGTGGTCATTGTCAACAGATCAGATTACATCAGAGAGGTCTCACGCCAGCTTGCTGATGATTCTACGTATAAAAAACTTGTATATGATCCTACCAATGAATTTAAAGTCACCATTGATTCCGCCCTCAATGATGCCTTTGAGGCGGGCGTTATCAATGGTGAAACATTGAGATTCCTTAAACAGGATACACCAATTGTGCCTTGTATTTATTGTCTACCTAAGGTCCATAAAACCTTGACCAACCCCCCTGGGAGACCCATTATCTCCTCCAGGGGGTCTCTAACACAAACATTATTGCAGTATGTGGACTACTTTTTGCAGCCATTGGTAAGAGACACTGGTACGTATATTAAAGACACTACTGTTTTTGATTAAGTTGAAAAATATGGATAAATATACAGGGAGTGTCTTGCTGGTGACACTTGATGTCACCAGCTTGTACATGAACATACCCCATACAGAAGGCATCAAGATTATTGCAGAGGCCATCAAATCTGAGAAATATGAAGGTCCTTCTCCCCTGTTTTTTATGGATTTAGTTAAGTTCATATTACATCATAGTTACTTTTTATTTACAGCTTTCTGGAACAATGACGGGGTCTAATATGGCCCCATCTTATGCTTATTTATTTATTTATGAGTAATTATGAGAATCAATTTATTTTGAATGATCCTGACTTTTCTAAATTTATTCTTTTTTTTGTCAGATTTATCGACGACCTGTTCCTCCTTTAGAATGGGTCAGCTTCGGAATGATGTACTTTTGTGGACAAATTGAATCAGCAGACTTCATCTATCCGATTTACGCTTAATTTTGACAGTACCAGTGTCTCTTTCCTTGATGTGGTAATTACACCAGCTACTAATGGGTTTTGTACATCTTTATTTAGAAAAGTGACTGATCATAACACATTGTTATGTGCAAAGAGTTTCCATCCCCACCTGTTAAAAACGGGTTTGCCATATTCCCAAATGGTACGCCTTGTCAGAATCTATTCGGATAGGACAGCCCTTATACCAGCTTTACATGAGATGGGGGATAGGTTTTTGACTAGAGGTTATAGCAAATTGGATGTTAACAAGGCCATTACACGGTGTCTACAGTTTGATAGGGATCAACTACTTGTAAACAAGACTTCTAGAACTTTAGACCAGAGAATGGTCTTCAGTTCTACTTTTACCACTATGTCTACTACTTTACGTTCAATTTTTCTGAAACATTGGCATATATTGAACGCTGACTCTAAGCTTGAACCTTTTACTAGGGTGCCTCCTGTTATGAGTTTTAAGAGGGGCTCGAATTTTAGAGATAGGTTAGTTTGCACTGATCTCAAGCCTCCTGTTACTAACCATTGGATGTCCCGCCCTAAAGGTGTATTTAAATGTAATGGCTGTACTAACTGCCATTTTCTTCTTACAGGCGATTACTTCTTTAACAAACATACAAATGCCAATTATCGGATTAACCATACTTTAAATTGTGAAAGTTAATTTGTGATTTACGCCATTGTGTGTCCTTGTCCTCTCACTTACATCGGAAAAACGACCCGTATGTTAAAAGAAAAGATGGCAGCTCACAGATCATCCATTAAAAAGGCAGTCATCAGTGTCGATAACAGAACTCCTCCAGTGGCACGTCATTTCGTTCAATATGGACATCAATTTAAAGATTTCAGATGTATGCCTATTTGCCAGGTACCACCTCTACGGAGAGGTGGTAACCGTGAGAAAAAGTTATTACAGTTGGAAGCCCGATTAATCTTTTCCTTTAAGTCATTGGCCCCAGATGGACTAAATGAGGATTTTAATTTATCGTGTTTCCTTTGATTTTGTGGAATTAGGGGTGATCTCTGTTAATCTGATATTCCCTTGGATTTAGAGCTTGCTTTTTGTTATATCTTATATGCTTGTTGTTATATTCTATATGCATGTATATATTTGATGTACTTTTGTGATTGAGCACTTTATATACTGCTAATTTCATGTTAGTTGGTATGCTCATATTATATTGGGTAGCTTTTTCGCGCAATGTGCGCTGTGGGCTTCATTGATATATTTTTTGGTGGATTTTTTAACAATTTTTTTCTTATTTTAGAGGCCTGTATTCCCTGGGGTTACTGTGGCTTGCACTGTCTGTCCCGTACGCTGGCCTGATCTCTGTCTCATTGGTGCTGCAGCGGGCTGTCACCTGGCTCTATTGGACGCTGCGCTGTCAACAGGTTTGATTACCTGTTGCCTAGCAGTGCTGGTGGGCTGGACTGCAGTTGGCGCGTGGCCGAGTTCCGGGTCGCGGGGGGGCCAGACGGCGCGAGCTCCAGAGGATCCCAGGTGAGTAATTAGGCCTATATATTCTGTGTCTGTGTGTTTGTTTTGTGACTATTTCTTTTGGCTGCTGATTCAAGATGCATGTGCTATAATGTCTCCTCCTTACCCTGATGACGGACTTCTTTCTGAAACAGCTGTCGGTGATAGTGAGTGAGAGTGAGAACATGTCCCTGGCTGTGAGAGTCAAATTTTTGATACTTTCTGAATCTATTTTTTGAACTTTTGCTTACCCAGTATTCATTGATCTTGCTGTGAATCTCTATACACGATGTTGATCAGTTCAGTCTGTTTTTAATAATTTATGCACTTTTGATGGAGATATCATCTTTCCTCCTTGAAAAAATACTTTTGCTCAAATAATAAATTTTTGACACTCTTCTTAATACTTGGAGTGCCGGCTGGTATATATTTTTTGGTACTTCTTTATTATCACGGCCCCCGTCGCTGCGTCGCTACGTTGTTTCCGTAGACATGGAATTCTCATACCTAAACCTGCTCGCGCTCCATCTATCCGGCGCTCGCGAGCGCAGCGAGGGATAGATGGAGCGCGAGCGCAGTATTCGGCGGCAAATGTGAATTCAGTTCTGTCAGTGTCAAATAAATAGTCAGTCAGTCAGTCAGTCTCCAAAAATACCACACCCAATGTTAACAATTTTTAACTTGCCACAGACTGAGGAAGAGGCATTTTGCTTTTTTCAAGAAAGAGGCATTTTGCCTAGGAATAGGAAGTGTGAAAATGGCCATGACATGAAACCGTATGTCAGCGAGAATATGTGGCGCTGCAACACAAAAACATGTAAGAAAAAAACCAGTGTTAGGGCTGACAACTGGTTTCATGGGTGCAGGACCCCCTTTTTAACAGCCCTGAGGTTTATCTATTGCTGGGCAGAGGAGCTGACATCTATAAAATGGTGTCAGAAGCAGCTAAACATGGGCGAAAACAGCATAGTTAATTGGAACAACTACATGCGAGAAGTATGCTCACTGCAGCTCCTGCGTCGACC
>WWET01000193.1:260316-273292 GCA_011038615.1 Limnodynastes dumerilii | reverse complement strand
CCTTGCCCCCCCCCAATCCGCCCTACCCACTGCTTTCTAATTACTTTATCTATGAAGAAACCTTTTACACCTGCCATTACATGCCTCCTGCATATCAGTAATATGCTAGCAGGGGAGTAGCGAGGGTGGAGCCGGTGGAGCTTGTGCTCCAGGCACTGGCAGACCAAAGGGGCACAGCCAAGTGCCATCTCCTGCTCCCTAATATACTGGTATTACATGTGGAGTAATATTAGTGGTCTGGAATGGCACACTCTATAATGTACAAGTTGGGAATATCATGTGTCTGGAAATGACACATATTATAATATACGTGGGGTATATATACTATACTGTATATAGTGCGCCATTCCCAAACCCTAATATAAATCACATATCATAGTGTGTGTTATTCCCAGACCCATAGTATACCCCACACGTGCTTATATAATGTGCCATGTCCATAGATGGGTAATGCAAAGGAGATGGGGATGTGTAATGGATTGGGGGTAGTAACAGAGATGTGTAATGTAAGGGGAAAAGGGGGGAGAACCATGTGGTTGCAGGGAGGAGGAAGTGTATTGGAGAGGGGGCACAATAAAGCAGGTATGTCATTAGAGGGAGAGACCGAAAGGCAGATGTGTAACAACTACACTATGGGAGGACAGGGTTGGTGGGCGCCATAGCATTCACTTGCTCCGGGTGCCTTTAATCCATGCTACACCTCTGACACTGGGTGTCGGTGGCAAAGGAGGTGACAGATAACAAGGGTCTCATTTACTAAAGTCGGTTTTGTTGAAATCGCCCAAAGTCCCGGGACTTTAGCTGCAACTTTGCCATCGCTGCATTCACTAAAGTTCCGGGACTTTTGGCTTTTCTAAAATCGACCGATTACCATTACTGAAACATTGCAGTCCCGTCTTTCACAATGCATGACATACAAAACACTGTATTCACGAAAAGGCATTTTCAGCAATCGCCGTATGTTCGGTAGAAAATCGCTGAAGGAATCCCCATCTGTGTGTGGAGCTTTCATAGAAAGAGACACACACTTTAGCAGAAAAACACGTCAACATATTTGACATGTGTTTTTCATAATGTAAAAATCGTGCTGTATGATTGTATCCCTTATCATGCAGACGCATATAGCACTATAAGGCACAGCATGGCCATGTGTGTGTGGCCATGCTGAGTTTTATAGTACTATAAGCATCAGCCTGACAAGGGATTAAATGATGCAGATTAATGTGTCATGTTTAAAAAAAAATATATAAACAGTTTCCGCAATAAACAGAAAAAATCTTCATGAATAAACAATACATTTCTAAACATTTAAACAATGTAATAAATGTTTCCCTGTGTGTTTTATCTAACTATAATGGTGGCCCCCCCTGTAATAACTTAAGGCAAATGAATAGTGTAAATGGGCCTGATCCAGACCTACGCCGATGCGCTGTGCTTACTAAAGGTAAAAAGCCGATCTTACGCTTACGCCCGCCGTCCTAGCGACGGTACGTTGTTCTGGATCAGGCCCAATGGGCCTGATCCAGCGCTACGAAAATTCGCACGACGGGCGAATGCGAACGTACGCTCGGGCGTATCAACCTACACGCCCCTAGCACTCCCATAGTAAAGTCCCTGCTTACGGCGGCTATACCCTACACTGGGTACGACCGTCGGCCGTACGAAAATTCGCAGAAAATACGCTGAGAAAATACGCTTAGCACGCCCATACTGTACAATTTAAATGGCTATCCCCGCCTCCCTGTAGTAAAACGGGCGCCCAGCCGACCATCGTAAAAAAAATACGCCCAGCGAGCGAAAAATACGCTAACGATACGCCCGCTATTCGCTCATGACGCTCGGGCGACCGGAAGCTGTCATACTGGGCATGCGCATTGCGATTTTTTTGCCGAAAATTCGCATACGCTCGTCGTACGCTCGCTTGGATCAGGCCCAATGTGTATAAAAAAGAAAGTGAAGTATCGACTCCCCAGTCATCTGTCTTGGTATAACTTGCTAGTAGTTCCGGACGTCTTTCAAGCTGTTCTAGAAAAGTTGCTAGAAGATCTTTTCATCTTAATTGAAGATGCTGGTCTGTTTGCTTGAAGAGGCTGCTCCGTTGAATGAAGATCTTCTTCAGCCTCTTCTGGCTCTTGACGAGATGTCCTCCAGTTTCCTGTTCGGGGGTGCCACTGCTAATGAGCATTCGGTCACTAGAGTTCCCCCTTTTATATTATATTTGACGTCATAGACATTAGAGCAAGCATAGCAGTAAGAGATAGTTCAGGCATACATAGTCAATATTATTGATGGATAATAAGCCAGATGGTATCCAAGCTAATGTGTTAAAACAGGGGCCAAACAGTTTTCTACCTTTTCTGTCCTAATTCAGTGCTGATTTACTAATATTATTTATTTAAATGAGGTGACAGAGCCTCCTCTCCATCACCCCCTTTGGTGAACTAGCTAAAAAATGTAAAACATCTTAAACAGCTTACAGTTTATAATTAGGGGCCGGCAGAGGAGAGCAAAGAGAGCAGCTCCCTCCCATCTGAATGAAGCTGACGTGACCCCAAGGACATGTCACCGCCATTCAGTGTGCAGAGAAAGCTTGGCGCGGAGGAGCAAAGAAGATCCGGAAGACATCCAGGGGTATACAAGTATGACAGTAATGCTGAGTGGAACATACAAGGGGGAGGGGCTACAGTTAAGACTGGGACATACAAGGGGGCCACAATGATGTCTGGAAACATATATGGGGCTGCAATTATTTCTGGGACATACAAGGGGGGCTACAATAATGACCGGGCCACATAAGGGGGGGCCACAATGATGGCTGGCAACTTATATTGGGCTGCAATTATGGCTGGGACATACAAGGGCTGGCTACAATTATAACTGGGACATATGAGGGGGGGCAGCAATGATGACTAGCAACATATATGGGGCTGCAATTATGGCTGGGACATACAAAGGCTGGCTACAATTATGACTGGGACATACAAAGGGGGTTGCAATGATGGCTGGCAACTTATATGGGGCTGCAATTATGGCTGGTACATACAAGGGTTGGCTATAATTATGACTGGGACATATGAGGGGGCAACAATGATGACTGGCAACATATATGGGGCTAAAATTATGGATGGGACATACAAGGGGGGGGCTGCAATTATGAATGGGACATAAAAGGGGGGCTGCAATTATGAATGGGACATAAAAGGGAGCTACAATGATGGTCTGAGAAATATAAGGTGGGGCTGCAATTGTGACTGGGACATAAAAGGGGGGCTGCAATGATGGCTAGCAACATATATGGAACTGCAATTATGGCTGGGTCATACAAGGGGGGGGCTGCAATTTTGACTGGGACATACAATGGGGGCTGAAAGGATAGTAGAAAAAATATAAGAGGGCTGTGGTGCTGGCTATAAGGGGGGTTGTATTCATAACTTGAAACATATAAGGGTTTTTTATTAATAACTGGAAACATATAAGTGGGGCTGAAATGCTGGCTATGACATACAAGGTGGATGTAATAGTGGTGGAAGACATATTAAGGGGCAACAATGGTGGCAGGGACATGTAGGTGGGCTGGAAGCATATAAGGGCGGCTGCATTGATAGCTGGGACATACAAGGGGGAGGATGGCTAAACACATATAAGGAGGAGACTTTTGGATGGCTTGAGCCTGGACACATAAAAGGGATGACTTTTTAACCAATCTAAACTATGTAAATGTAAATACATTTAGATTGTATGTATGATATTGTCATTTAAATGTCATTTTAATTTTGTTACTTTTTCACTCTTATTGTCATTCCACTGACTAATTTACAGGATTTCTGATCTATAAGATCTATCTCTGAATCCAGTCCTTGATTGCTAAAATAAAAATTTTCTTTACAAATATATATATAATTTTATGGTAAATAAATTAAACTTACATACAACTCCTCCTCTATATCTAGAAGACTCTTTAAATTTAAACAGCGTTCCTAAATTTGGGAAAGCAGCCCACACTTCTGCATTTGGCCCAAAAACAGGTCAGTAAGCCCAATTCCACTGTTTATTGGTCTTAAATAATGCATGTTTAAACATCATAATTAGTAGGGGGTTGAGCTTGATAACATAGGACCGGATCCAGAGTTACATAAGGTGCGTAAGTGGCCTGTTGTGACTGGATGGTGTATGCAATCTCCAGATGTTACGTTTGTGTTACGATAGTAACACTAACGTATATAGCATCGTACTGAACTTAGTTCTCTATGATGCCATTATAAAAGAAATGGGCTGTGCTTCCCCTCCACCTGCTAAGGTGAGCGTGGTATTTGTACAGTGTGGGAGGGGTATGCTGCACGCTTTAGTTAAGGCAGGCTTATGGCATCGTACAAGTCCGCACAAGAGAGGGGAGTGACAGGAGGCATGCACTCCCCTCTGTTGTTCGTACTGCCAGACTCACGCACATCCCGAAAGCATGTGGGAGTCTGGATCCGGTCCATAAATCCTATCATCGATCTCCCTGGAGCTTGTCCACTTTATCTATGTGATCTCCGCGATAGGAGAAAAAAAAAGTTGTCAAAGATGTAATAAATTAATGAATGAGTGGGGTATATTTAATGGAAATAATACCTTTAGCAGCCATTTGGATTCAAGCTATTATTTTCTGGAATGGGTTTGGAAAATAAAAGTCAGTCATTTTTGCGTGCGTATTTTTAGGATCGGATCTACTGCGCATGCATAGTAACTTTAGTTACGCTATTTACATTGACTATACGCACGTAACTGCCTAACGGACGTACATGTGAATCACACTTGGGGACAAACGCACGGAAATCCGACGCACAGAAAAATCTGCATAAAAGTGGGTGGGAGGGGCATTAAAATGAACGCATGGAGGCGCGGTTATAAAGAATCGCACGGACGGAGCACATATACGCACGTAAGTACACACAAAAAGAACAGAGTGGTCTAGGAGCTTGTAAGTGACCGACAGCATGTCCGGGAGAGGGGAGTGTCGGGTTGTTGGTGGATGTTTCCTTGCTCCGGCCGTGCGTATAATTGCGTACATAAAAAAACGGATCTCTGAATACGGCGCAACATCTCCATTTTTCCTTTCTACAAACTCCCATAAATATACCCCTATATGTTATTGCAATGAAAGCTTTTAAATATTTTAACAAACACAGTAACAGACATACTTGAATGATGAGGTATTGTGTACGTAAATAGCCTAAGAGGTTATCTTTTAGACTGACACAAACAGCGTGATGTAAACCATTATAAATAATTTTCTGTGAACTTATATGAAAAGACCTTAGTTTATTGTATAATGATTTTTGTGTGTTTTATGCTATACGAATGACCTACAGTTTATTGTCAATTAGAAAAGTATGTAAACAGGATGATACCACATAAAACAAGATGCCGCCAAAGGATAAAAGATTAGGGATGGATCCGTATACTGCAAGAAGTGTAAGTGACCTAAACAATGTGATGAATAATAATGTTTAGAGTAGATGTCCCCCAATGTTATTAACACCAAGGTCTAAGTTTTGTCCCGCAGGATTATTTTCTCTAAGCATACCTGCGAGTGACATTGGGGCTGATTCAGAGCTGCCATAGTTAATACGGCGGGTGTAGGCGTAAGATCGGCTGAAAAGCCGATCTACGCATGTGCCGGTCAGATGTTGCCCGACGTAACTACAGCAACGCCCGATCGTGGATCAGGTATCCGTAGCACCAGTATAGTAAAGCTGAAGGGGGCGTCCCCCAGCGTTACTACACTGAGGTTAGTGCAGGGAGGCGGGGGGA
This sequence comes from Limnodynastes dumerilii, assembly GCA_011038615.1. Classification (NCBI taxonomy): domain Eukaryota; kingdom Metazoa; phylum Chordata; class Amphibia; order Anura; family Limnodynastidae; genus Limnodynastes; species Limnodynastes dumerilii. The sequence continues at coordinate 267,499 of WWET01000193.1, read as the reverse complement.
GGGAGGGTAATGAGGCTGGAAGGCGTTATCGTACTAATGCCACTGTCCCAGCGTATTTACTCTACCTTACACCGGCTAAAGTTAGGGTAGCCTTCAGCCAGCGTAAGGGAGTGTAAATAGGATAGGGCAGGGGGAGTGTCAGGGGGAGTCCCACGATGTAACGCTGAACCTTAGTACGCTCAGTGCTACATCGTAGCTCTGGATCAGGCCCATTGTGGCAGTTGTGGTTGCTGGTCAGAGTGGCCCTACAGTGTGTCGAACATGATAAAGCCGCCAGTCAATAAGAAAATTGCTATTGGGAACGGGTTCCAATTACTACGGCTGCAGTTAGGGTTGGGGCTTATACTGTGGCGTAGCTGAGGTTAGGGTTAGGGCTTAGGTGAAGGTTAGGTTTAGGCTGCGGGGCATGGGGGGACTAGGGTTAGGGCTGAAAAAGTGGAAGGTTAGGGTTAGGGCTGAAGGGGAAGGTTAGGGTTAGGCTACGGGGAATGGAGGGTTAGGACTGAAGAGAAAGGTTAAGGTTAGGCTTTAGGGCATGGATCGTTATTGCTGAAGGGGAAGGGTAGGGTTAGGCTGTGGAGGGTTAAGGGTAGGGTTAGGGGATAGCAATAGAAATCTTAGTGGCTCTGGAACTGCACCACTGTCACAATAAAAAATGGAGACTGACGGTGATTTCCGGCAATGGCCATTCAACAGCCATATCATGGTCTTTGAAAAAAATTAAAAGACCATCATACTAGCAAACCACATCCCATTATGGTAGAAGAACCCAGCTCTGTGGATTTCTCAGTTTCTGGCACTGATCCAGTCTACACCGGATGGTGTATAGTGTTCTACTCTACACACTAGAACTCAATACGCCACCGCAGCTGCCTGCAAGTAGTGTTATGGGGAAGAGTAGGGTGGAACAGTTACAGTAAGGGCATGTAACTAATGAGCCCGATCCAGATTCAGACATTTGTGGACAATTTCAGATGATCATTTACACCAACTACAAGAGACCATTGGACAATCGTTTAACCTTGCAATCGCGTTAATAAAGGTATGGAAATGTTGTTTACGCTATGTGCTAACGAGCCAGGTACATTTTTTATTTGATTAATTTAAATTAATGTAAGATCCATTCCATTTATGACAATATGTTCTGTACATTTACAGAGTATACTCACACGATGTATATCCATCACTGTACATAAGAGTGGAGTAATCCTGCAATGGCAGCTGAATGACTGGGTAAAAGAATGGAACTTCATTCTACATTCTACATGACTATTGTGTAATCGTACAGAGCCACAGCCATACATAGGTTCCAACCTCTCTTCAAAGGCCCATTATTTGTGTGGCGTATTTTCTGGCGCAGAAGGAGTTCTTTGTGCATTTCAGTCTGGATTGGGCAGATTTTTCAGTGTTCAGAAATCTAAATGCAGGATGGGCCTGAAGCTGCTATTGTAGACCTACTATATCCATGCACGGGGCCATGCTTTCCCACATATATGCTGATGTCAACCTGTTCTCTTAAGAGCCTTGTGACTTGTTGTACGCATGTAAATGTGCGTTCATGTGTGATCACAGTGTGTGCCTGCAAATCCTCTCTTGTTCCTGGGCTTCTGGCACACACAGCTTTGTTCCACAAGGAGTGTATCTAATGGTAAACTAAGGAACTAGTGCTTCCACCCCTTCCCCCATTGCCCACTGAACTCCGCTGTACAGCACATCTCATCTCCTTATACTCTGGTCCAGACTGGTAGCGGACAGGAGTAGGAGATTAGATAAACTCTACAGCTAAGCCCAGTGCTATCCTCCTCCTCTTGACAGGCTAACATGTAGTGAACCAGAGCAGTAACAGACTTTGTGATGGCTGCAGCATCAAAAAGCCTCTACATCACAGTCTGGCCACTGCTGACGCTTCTGGTCCACTGTCTGTCTGGAAACTGAGATTCTATTGTCAAAAAATGTAAACTGTGTCTGGAGGTATGGGGAGTTTTAGGGTTAGGCTGCGGAGAAGTGGGTTGAGGTTAATGCAAGGGGATGGTTAGACTAATGGAGGGTGAATCTTAGGGTTAGGTTGAGGGTAGGGGAGTCTTAGGGTCAGGCTGCATGGTGGAGGACTCAGAGAGTCTTAGGATTAGGCTGTGGGGAGGGGACTCTTAGGGTCAGGCTGTGGGGAAAAGAGGGTTAGAGTTATGATTAGGGTAATGTAAGGAGAAAGTTAGGGTAATGTAAGGGGGTGTGGGTTCCCGCAAAGAACGGCCCTATTTCGATATGTCCGTTCTCTCCCAGCCTGTTTCGAACTCGATGAGGCATAGCAATAGATCCCTAGAGCACCAAACACGGTGCTCCGAATGGTAAGCCTAAAAACTAAACCAACCCTTCCCCTAATTCTAACCCCCTTCCATTACTCTCTCTTCTCCGCAGCCTGACCCTAATACTCCGTTCTACCTAGCCTGACCCTAACCCTCCCTTCTCTATAGCCTAACCATAAGACCCCCTCCCACAGCCTGATCCTAACCTTCCCCTTCTATGACCATAACCCTAACTTCCTAAGAGCCACCCCGGAGAGGTTACTCACCTCTCCGAAGATGTCTGCGGCGGGTCCTGCGAAAATGAATGGGCGAGTATGCCAATCTATTTCTAAAAGCAGCCCATCATTGCGGGGACTGCAACCGATATAAGGGGAGTATTAGGGTAAGGATTAGGGTAAGGGTTGGGGTTAAATACATACTTACCATTCGCTGTAGTATCTTCTTTTTTTCGTCGATCGATTGTTTCTCCTCTTCGAAAAAAGGCCATTCGCAGCGGCATCCTACATCCAATGAAGCATTATTGCCCTGATGCTGAGTAAAGAGCAGAACAAAATGGAGCTATCTGTGTATGTCATAGATTTACTCCCCGGCTTTTCAGCGAGGTATGTTTAACGGTGCAAATTAGATCTTTTTTATGATTTGTTCCTATTTGGTCCTATGGATCGTGCATTTATAAAAATATATAGTATAATTATTGCATTATCAGATGATAAAGTAATCAAGAGAAACAAAAAAACAGATCCTACTTAATGTGTATATAACAAGTAGGTGGACACATAAGGGCTGTTAAGGATACACACCTAATAAACACAAAGCCAGACTACAATTTATCAGTTCAAACATACATCTTTAATAGAGTATTTTAAAAAAGGTTACAAATGTAATAAGCTTAGGTGACATGTATCAACATTTCTCATCTACAAGTACATATACGAGACAAAATGGTGTTATAATCATGTTTTATTATGGTTGGTGCGGAACGATATGTTATGTATGTGATAGAAAAAAAAACTTGTCAGGAACTGCTGGCAACTGTGGTTCACCAAAAGCCAGAATACCCTGGCAGCTGTAAATTTACTGTTTCTTAATATCCAATCACCCAAGAATGTAGTTGGGTACACGCTACATATTTTTCTTTCAATCCTCCAAAAAATTAAACAATATATGCTTAAAATTTCAAGACCCGATCAGCACTCGATCAGCATTCATCAGTACCCACTACACACCATTTACCATCAGATTCACAAGGGTGGCCCTAATGCTGGAAGTAGAGAAGAGTGACAATGTTTGATCAATAAAATTGGAAAATGGGCCAATAAAAAAGTATTATGTCATAGCTGTCAACACTTGCCAAGCTGAATATCATGGAGACTCCTTAAAGAGAGGGGTGATCTCCCTGACTCCCTTTAGTGTTAGTCAATCTCCCTGATGTTGACAGTTCCAAAAGTCACTGCAGTATGATGACAGAATTTAGAAATTGTGTCCCATTTCACTGCATTTTGGCTAAGATGTAATCAACAGTTGTCACAGAAAATGGAGACAGAAATGGAAAATACACTTTGGTCTCTTTTATATTTTCTGTAAAGAGAAAGAAGGCATCGAATCCATCTAAAACAAAAAGATTGGTGGCCCTCAGTACACCTAGGTTGAAAGGTATATTAGAACAGCAGCTGTGTGAGGGGAGAGTCTTGCCTACTCACCCATAAAAATGCAAAAAAAGAAAAAGACCACGGTGCTAATAAAGTAAACTACAAAGAAGTAATTCACCAGTTTTAAAAATACTGTATATATAGTGATGGAGCAGCAGATAAAATCAAACAAATTTTATTAACTTATAAAGCATGAAAAAATGCATAAACATGCACAAACCACATGACATAACAATAGCATAAAAATAATATGTGTAGACAGCTGTATATTAGATAAATATTTGAATATAAAGCAGACAATAATAATGGGCCGTATTCAGAGATCCGTTTTTAAAAAGTACGCAATTATATGCACGAATGGAGCAAGGAAACACCCCCCAACAACCCAGACACTCCCCTCTCCCGGACGTGCTGTCGGTGACTTACGAGTCCATAGACCACTCTGTTCTATACATGTGTACTTACGTACGTAAATGTGCTCCGTCCATGCGAATCCTGATAACCGCGCCTCTATACGTTCATTTAAATGCCTCTCCCCACCCATTTTTATGTTGATTTTTCCGGACATCTGATTTCCGTGCGTATGTCCCCAAGTGCGATTCACATGTACGTCCGGAACTTCTGTGCGTATAGTCAACGTAAACTAAATACATAAAGTTACTACACATGCGCAGTTCATCCGATCCTAAAAATAGGCATGGAAATTCACTCAAAAACGGATCTCTGAATACGAGATATACTGCAGAGTATATAGGCAGGATCACCTAGTCACAGTCTTCACAATAATTACTGAAAGTATTTATTTATTCACTGACCATTTAACAATCAGTAAATACTGGTGCTGATATGTTTATTGAGAAATTGTTTTTCTGGCGGTGCTAGACACACCCATGGGTGGAGCTATTCACAGGACACACCCTTTGGCAGTACAAGACTTTGGTGCAGTGCCTTGATAGCGTCTATCACAATCTCCAATATATTCATTTGTAAAAGTTGCCAACCATGGATTTTGGTGCATGGAATATTGGTGCCAACGACTCCTTGATATTCATTGCAAAAGTTGTCAAATGTGTTAAATACTTTACAATGACCAGGCATGTTGATTGCAGATTGCATTCTTATACCATAAAGTTGCCAACATCGTTTATCATGTGATCTGCACTAGAATCGTGTGAAAAGCATGTAGTGTGTACCCAACTTTAAGTAATGGCTTCCTGTTATGGTCAGGAAATAAGCTTTTCTCAAGTGCTGACTGTTGTGAAATTGTCTTGTAAAGCATCTTGAAGCTTGTTTCCTCATTTGAAAATAAGTAAAAATAAATTTCCATCTCCTCGGAGATCTTTTCTACCTAAAATGTGTTAAAAGATGTCAGAAGTTTTCAGAAAAACTCTGTGTTTGTGTCTATACAGGAAGTAATGATTCTACAAGAGGAACTGTGCAGGGCACAGTGATGGAACCATCTGAGCAGATCTGATGCAAACCAATTGCAAAAGTCTCTGTAGATATATACATGAAAACATAGGAGTCACAGTTAGGTAGTTTTCGTCTTATGTGCGTTGTTTTAAGAATTGAGCTACTATGCATGTGTAGCTTATTTACACTATCTACATACAGAAATGGTACATAGATAGTGTAAATATGCTACTATTCATGCGTAGTAGCTCAATTCTTAAGACAACGTACATAAGACAAAAACAACATCACTATGAATCCGGACCATACTGTTACTATAAAGTATTAATTCTCAAATATACTAGAGAGGAAGAAATGGTAGGAATAATACATGAAAATGGAAATGTAACTGTACCATCACATAATATTTGTTTTACAGAAGAAGAAGTCCAAAGGCAGTTGAAGAAAATGAAGCTAAATAAAGCTCCTGGCCCTGACGGCATACATCCAAGGGTTCTAATGGAGCTACATTCAGAAATTGCTAGACCGTTGTTTGTAATTTTCATAGACTCAATTTCAACAGGCTGTGTACCAAGGGATTGGCGCATAGCAGATGTAGTGCCATTGTTTAAAAAGGGAATAAGATCACAACTGGGTAATTATAGACCTGTGAGTCTGACATCAATAGTTGGAAAACTGCTCCAAGGTATACTAAGGGATAATATACAGGATTTCTTGATGTGCAATAAGATTATTAGTGGGAATCAGCATGGATTTGTGAAATGCCAAACTAACCTAATTAGCTTTTATGAGAAAGTTAGTTTGAACTTAGACCAGGGTAGTGCAGTAGATGTGGTCTACTTAGATTTTGCAAAAGCCTTTGATACGGTGCCACACAATAGATTGGTCCACAAAATAAGGGAACTGGGTCTAGGTAGCAACATTTGTACTTGGATCAAAAACTGGTTGGAGAATAGGGAACAGAGAGTTGTGATAAATGGAAATTATTCTAATTGGTCAAAAGTTTTAAGCGGTGTACCTCAAGGTTCTGTGCTGGGACCAGTCCTTTTTAATATATTTATTAATGACCTTGGTGATGGTTTAGAGGGCAAGTTTTCCATTTTTGCAGATGACACTAAACTATGTAAGGTAATAGAATCTGAGCAAGATGTAGCGTCCTTGCAGAGGGACTTGAGTAAACTAGAGGATTGGGCGACCAAATGGAAGATGAGGTTTAACATAGATAAATGTAAGATTATGCATTTAGGGATCAAAAACAAGCATGCAATCTATAAATTAAACGGGGTAAATTTAGGAGAATCTTTAATGGAGAAGGATTTGGGAGTGCTCATGGACAATAGACTTAGCAATAGTGCTCAATGCCAAGCAGCAGCTGCAAGGGCCAATAAAGTATTAGCATGCATAAAAAGGGGAATAGATGCAAGGGAAGACTGTGTAATTTTGCCACTATATAAATCATTGGTGAGGCCTCATCTAGAATACGCAGTTCAGTTCTGGCACCAATCCATAAAAAAGACATTTTGGAACTAGAAAGGGTTCAGAGAAGGGCAACAAAATTGTTAAAGGGTATGGAGTCATTGAGCTATGAGGAAAAGCTAGCCAGTTTAGACATGTTTACTTTAGAAAAGAGACGTCTAAGAGGAGATATGATCAATATATACAAATACATCATGGGTCAATACAGAGAACTTTCAAAGGAACTTTTTACCCCAAGGACTGTACACAGGACAAGGGGGCACCCACTAAGGTTAGAGGAAAAGAAGTTTCACAACCAGCAAAGGAAAGGGTTCTTCACAGTAAGAGCAGTCAGGATGTGGA
>WWET01000193.1:246028-257292 GCA_011038615.1 Limnodynastes dumerilii | reverse complement strand
TCTCAACTCTAATACTGTTTGCAGCAGATGAAATATGACTCCCCTGCAATCAACATGGTTTAGCCCAGGTGTAACTAAGTTCATGCACTTAACAAGGTCTGGATCCAGCCCATTGTCCATATAGGACTCTAAGGCAAATGTGACTAATGAAAATATAAATTATATACATTAGGCTAGATGGTATAAAGAAATATGATTTAAAGGTTAAAGTCCATAAGAAACAACAACTATTGATACTATAATTTACCTTAAGAATCTTGGGCACATTTATCCCCAAAAATATAAAAATGATGTTTAAACATTTTCTATCTCAATTTCTTAAAATAATAAAAAATTGTAGTAAAATCCATGGAGACAAATAATATTCTCATAAAAACATTTAAGTTCAAAATAAAAGTTTATACCTTTTAGGTGGATACAGTCAATTTCATCTCAACTTTAATTTGGCCTGGGTTTCCCACATATTGTTACAAACTGCTCTTTCTATAGCAATAATTTTAGACATGGATAACGTGGAACAGTTGTGATTCATCTTAAAGTGGGATGACAGTGTGATTAGCATAACCTTTCCGCCCATCTCACTTTTAGTGGGATCTGTTTCTTACATGTGTACTGTGACAGATAGATCACATTCACAGTGCTACTTGTGATAAACTGTTCTATTGAAGTATTATGTGTCATAATGCTGCTGTGACCATACCATTTATCAATCTGAAATTACTCAGCACAAATCTTTGAACAGCACATAAGCATAAGACCAGGGTACAAAGCAATAGATCCCTGCAAGGTAATAACATTGCTAGTGCCACCCTGACATGTTTAACTCAAATATACTCCATCTCAAAAATATTATACAGTACTAAAGTGTAGTGCGTCATGAAATCCATGGGAATAACTGACATCCATAAAGAAGGGCAGTGATATCACCAATATTTCTACCCTCTTTGTAAATATAAATAGAATTTTTTTTTTTAACTTACACATATTAAAAAATGTTGTTGCTTTTTTAAAAATGAAATTTATAAAAATGTGGCAAGGGGCCTGATCCAGAGCTACGAAATTGGCCGAATTCGAGCGAGCGTACGACCGTTTTTTGCGTATTTTCGTACGAAAATTCGCACTGCGCATGCCCAGTATGACAGCTTCCGGTCGGCTGGACGACATGAGCGTATAGCGGTCGTATTGTGAGCGAAATGTTCGCTCGAGGGGCGTGCATTCAGTACGACGGTCACCTGGGCGCTCGTTTTACTACACGGAGGCGGGGATAGCCATTTAAATTGTACAGTATGGGCGTGCTAAGCCCATACGCTTTGCGTAATATGTGCGAAAATTCGTACGGCCGACGGGAGTACCTAGTGTAGGGTATAGCCGCCGTAAGCTTACCTGGTGTAGGGTATAGCCGCCGTAAGCAGGTACTTTACAATGGGAGTGTTAGGGGCGTGTATGTTTATTCGCACGGGCGAACGTACGCATTCGCCCGTCGGACGGCAATTTCATAGCTCTGGATCAGGCCCAAGGTGAGAGACAGCCACATTAACATAAAGGGTTAATCCCCTGGAATTCTGAAGAAAACTCCACCCTCTCTACCCTAGGAGGCGGGGTCTGTCCTATGTAACTCTTTCAGGCCTGTTACTTAATGACTAGTGCCAGGGAATGTTACATACTGCTCCGAATACTGTGAAACTTTAAAGGCTACTACTGCTGTTGCAATTCGACACCAAGGGCTTCATTTCCTTCCAATAACATTTTGAACATTACTCACCTGATTCACCTTGCTTCTTCTCGCAGTCAGCATTATTGTTTATTTATTTATTAATAAAAAAAAAAAATAGTATATTAGTTTTTTTTCCCTCTTGATATACTGTGTATTCTAGTGGTCTCTCCATATATACCCCCTATTCCCCCCCCCTAGTAGCTGATATTAGGGGGAGGAAAAAGGAAGTATATAGGGAGACTGCTGGAATTATTCTAATAACACTGGATCGTATTCACGTTTAACAGTGAGTTAGGTGCGGACAGATCCGCACATAACTCACCCGTCCTGTTCCTAACCCACCCCTGTTTTTAGGTACCTTATGGCACTTAAGAGTGCATTGCTTCCTTTTTAAGAAGGAAACTACGCACGGACATTGCCTCTCCACACCTCCCCCGCCTAATCTAATTCCCTTCCCCCTCCCACTTCTAACTAAACACTCCCCGAGGCGGCATTTCTAAACTACAATCCATGGGCTGGATCCAGACCTTGTTAAGTGCATGAACTTAGTTACTCAAGGGCTAAACCATGTTGATTGCAGGGGGAGCCAAGTTTATTCTATTCTTTGCATGCAGGGATATAGCTTTGAATTGCTTACTGCACACAGATACTGACCAGCTTTACTATCACACTGTTATTTAGACTTGGGATAGGAAACATCACCTCTCAACACTAATAGCGTTTGCAACAGATGAAATATGACTCCCCCCTGCAATCAACATGGTTTAGCCCAGGAGTAACTAAGTTCATGCACTTAACAAGGTCTGGATCCAGCCCCATGTACCTAACGGTAAGTAAATTGTGTAAATGACCTACTATGCATGCATAGTAGGCCATTTAGAAAAATACGCACTTAAGAAGCACAAGCTTCTTAAGTGTGAATCAGGGCCTAAGATCTCTACATTCCCTTAAAATTGCACAGAATAATAGAGTATAATTGGTGGATAATTTGCGCTGGAATAGCCTATTATATTATGTGATATTCATATAAACGGACTGCCTTGATAATCTCTAATAGAAATAATTATTTCTTGATTATTTTCTTTGATGCTTGGAATCAAAATAGGAAAATTCTTTGAAATTTTATAGATTGTATTAAAGAATAATGTGAATTCAAAACAATAGGGAGGTTGAATTCTTCATAAAGAGAAGCATTTCCGAAGCTTCCTACGATTGTTTTAAATGACTGAGGGATTTTAAGGCTTCCACACATTACCTAATAACATACAAGAAGACAATTAGCAGTTGAACGTTGAACTCCCCCCTTGTTATTTAATTAACCAAGCGGCAAATTAAGGAATGCTAGACATTAATGATTTGCGGGAAACAAAATAAAATTATTTTACTATCCATCAAATTCCTGCAAACTTCTACATGGGGTAGAAGTAAAATGGGTTTAAGACAAACTACATGATTAAACAATTATTTATCTATTATTTATTTATTGAGGTTTTTTATATCGTGCCATCGTATTACATAGTGCTTTACAATTTTAACAATAAATAGAAATCATAAAGGGGATAGTAACAAACAGACTGGATGGGTAAGAGGGCCCTGCTTGCAAGCTTACAGCTATAGGACATTGGGTTTGATACATAATTGGAAATGCTATATTACACAATAGAGCAGCCAGGTTGTATGACAAAAGTGCCTAGTGCTCTGAAACATCCAGTCACAGTAACGTTAGTAGTGAAACTGAGGGTAATTTTTGAAAGAAAATAGAATGTGTAAAAAATTGTGTTCATTGTAACAGGAAGCAGTGATGTCACTAAGCTTGGTGTCACCCCATGGAACTTCTTCCATACAAGACCTTAGTAATGTTTTTTGCACTGATTCTCATAAATCGTATTTCTGTATATTACTCAATACTATGGCAATAGTAGTGACAAAGGGCTGGATCCAGACCTACGTTCCCTTAACATTTCAATGTGTAGCGTATTTACGCGTTCGTAAGTATCATGCACTCTCCTCGGTCGTATGTATTTTTGCAGTTTTTTCGCTTTTCAAACCCTACCTTAACTTTTCCAAAAATAACTGCTGTCGGCCGTAATGGCTGCACATACTTAAGCTCCTACGCACGCCGATACTGTACGATTTAAATACATCACCCCGCCTATGGAGCGCAATTACAGGTATCGTATGTCTGGCACGCCACTTCGTCCGTAATTATGCTGGTGATCGTATGCTGGTAAGTACATTCACAGTTACGGTTCGTAACATCTGCCGTGTGCATGCACAGAACAGGTAAAACAGCGTTTCTACGACTACGCCAGCAGTCGTAGCTCTTGATCTTGCCCAAAGAAGCAATCTTAAAATAACACCACAATCCACCCATCCCTTCTTTATCTTGATCTATAATTATATAACTAAAAATCCCAGGAAGCTGACGCTATGTGTGAACTTGAATCTCATTGTCTTCCATGGTTTTTTTTTTTAAGATCCAATTTGAGACATGTTTTGTAAACATATAATGTCTGTTTTATTGTACTGTATTGTACTCTGTTTCATGTTTTGATTCTCAAATATACAACAAAAAGGATAGCACAGACTTCATTTATATAATCAAAAATAATCATCAAGGACCTGATTCACACTTAAGAATCTTCTTAAAATAAGAACTTAAAGTCACTCCTGGGCTAAACCATGCTGATTGCAGGGGAGTCATATTTCATCTGTTCCAAATAGTACTAGTGTTGATAGGTGATATTTCCCAGCCCAAGTCTAAATAACAGTGTGATAGTAAAGCTGGTCAGTATCTGTTTTCAGTAAGCAATTCAAAGCTGTATTCCTGCATGCAAAGAATACAATTAACTTGGCTCCCCCCGAAAACAACATGGTTTTGCCGGGGAGAGACTTTAAGTTCTTATTTTAAGAAGAATCTTAAGTGTGAATCAGGTCCCAAGTTACCAACTGATATGCCCAAATCCGGGGAGGTGCAACCTATTATTACTCTGTTACAATACTCAAAAAAAATATATTATACTTTGTTAATTTATTCTCTATATGGAATGACTGGAGTGACTAAGGGCCTGATCCAGAGCTACGATGTAGCGTTGAGCGTACTAACGCTCAGCGTTACATCGTGGACTCCCGCTGACACTCCCCCTGCCCCCAGCATACTTACCCTAGCTTACGCCGGCTGAAGGCTACCTTAACTTCAGCCGGCGTAAGCGAGGGTAACTACGCTGGGACGGCGGCGTTGTTACGATAACGCCACCCTCCCAGCCTCATTACCCTCCCTCCCCCAGCCTCCCTACACTAACTACAGTGTAGTAACGCTTGGTTACTACGCTGGTGCTACGGACACCCAATCCGCTGCCGTAGTTACGCCGGGCAACATCTGCGGCGCATGCGTAAATCGGCTTTTCAGTCGATCTTACGCCTGCCATAGTTACTATTATGGCGGCCGTAGCTCTGGAGCAGCCCCTAAGTGTTTGCTTCAATACACCATTTAATAAAGAAATTTGTATATGCGAATGTATATTGTCCACCACCTTGTGACAGATTGTTGAAATCTATATTATATATGGATGGCATTATCAGTAGTGGTATATTTTACGGTACGAATATTTCACTTTTAATATAAACAGTAAAAGTTAAGGTTTAGTATATTTATTTTTCTTGTGCCTGATACCTTGATGATTGCAATTATATATGAGTGTGCATCTTCTAATTGGTTCATCTTTTTTCTTTTGGAACATTTTGGAAAATTTTTGGAACATTTTTTTATGTTCTGAGTTTAACCTGGACAATAAACAAAAACAAAAAAAAAAAACACTACAATCATATGCACAGTCTAAATGTATTTAAATAGTTTTAAGTGGTTAAAGTGAAAAGTTTCTCCCTTGTTTATTTCCAGGCTCCATCTATTCAAAATTCCCCCTATTGTGCTTTCAACAGGCATAGCAGTTCCCCCCAACCTCCCCCTTGTATGTCTTCAGCCTTCCATTCTCCATTCATCCCTGCTTTCCCCCTTGTATGTCTCCAGCCTCCCCTTCAACCCCTTTGTATGTATCTAGGCTTTCCTTCTTCTGCCTTCTTCCCTTCTAAAATGCTAAAATCAAGTAATGTTATGTCTTGTTACTCCTAAAGCATTATTAATATGAATAACATTTATTTTCAGTCATTCCTAGTCAAATTGGACCACCTCACAGCTCACAAGATTGAGGTTGGTTGGTACATGCTACCATATATTGTCCAGTATCCCACTCTCAACTGTGACATTTGTCAAATGTATTGTCATGTATTGCTATTGTTATATAACATATGAAAGGATAATATCTATGGTCCCTTCCACAGTATATATATATTCTGTAGTTTGTAGTTTTTTTAAAAAAACTATATTTTATAAATAAAGAGGAAAAAGTGTGAACAGGAATTGCTGCAGGGTGAGGAATATAGTAGCTGCTATTAACCAGTATATTTCTAGTACTTTTTAGTAGACTGCGGGCCAGATTTACTAAGCTGCAGGTTTGGAAAAGTGGAGATGCTACCCATAGCAACCAATCAGATTTTAGCTGACATTCTCTATTATGTAAAAAGAAAGTGAGAGCTAGAATCTAATTCTCCACTTTTCAAAACCCACAGCTTAGTAAATATATCCCGAAAGGTTAATGGATCTTAGCACTTGTATGAGTGACAGAGTAGTGGCTGTAGTCTTGGCACCCTATTGGCTAATCACCCCTGCCTATGTGCATGACTATGGGAACCTCTGTCTATGTGTGGCACTGATGGATGCATGGACAACTCACATTGTCACTTCATGTAAAATGTTTGGGAAAACTTGCTCCCTTGTTATGGCAACTGCTCTGTGCTGGGAATCCTCTTCTATGTCTGTCTAACGTGGAGATATTGCCCATAGCAACCAATCAGATTTTAGCTGACATTCTCTATTATGTAAAAAGAAAGTGAGAGCTAGAATCTAATTGGTTGCTGTAGGCAACATTTCCACTTTTCCAAATTCGCAGCTTAGTAAATCTGGTCCTAAAAGTTAATGCCTCTAAGCACTTGTATGAGTGGCAGAATAGTGGCAGCAGCATTGTCATCCTATTGGCTGATCACCCCTGCAGCCTTGTCACCCTGTTGGCTGATCACCCTTGCCTATGTGCATGACTACTGTTTGTGTGTGACACTGATGGATACATCGACCCCTCGCACTGTCACCTAATTTAAACGTTTGGGGAAACTTGCTCTCTTGTTATGGTAACTGCCCTGTTGTGGGAATCCTCTTCTATGTTTGTCTAGCCAACGAGCAAATGAAACCATGCCCCTTTTCATGGCACCCGCAAAGCCATGTCCCCTTTAGAGTTAATGTTTTTTCTTCTTCTTTTTTTATTAAATAATCATTTTGAGGGGGTTTTTGGGCTACCAGGATTCCCCCATGGGTGGCCCACTGGGTCGCTGACAGTCTAGCGGTGATCTTTCTTACCTTGTGTGTAGCTCCAGCAATGGCATGTAAGGAATGTTTCTTCAATGGGGCTGCAGGGGAGCTGCTAATAGAGTGGATTGGAATAAAGGAGAGGGAATGGTTGCTCCATAGTAATTGCACCCCTAGCACCCACTATAGTTGCACACCTGATATTACTCATCCCAGGCATTCTGTTCAGTTTTTCCACTCAATAAAGTTGTAGTTGTTTAACAAAAAAAAGTCTCCTCAAGCCTACCTGTATGTTCAGCCCTCCATGATTGTCTGATCACAGTCATGTGATACTTCCTGTCAGAGGCAGGAACCTAGGCACCCCAAAGTCCGAATGTGTTGGATTTCATAGAATCCGAACCGCTCATCTCTAAGTATATTTAAAAACCGAACGCTTTCTTAAGTGTGAATCAGGCCCTAAGTTTTCTATGGAAGAAGGACATGTATGATGAAATCTTATGGTTGACCCTGACTGCTGAAAGATCGCCTGTGCGAGTTGCATTGGTAAAATCACAAACACTCCGATGTTTGAATAGTCCAGCCCAACGATTGCTGATTCATCTGTTACTCTGCAATCCAATCGCAGAAAAATCAGATCTCTGTTTTCAGCCCATGAATCTCAAAACATTTGAATAATAGCTTGATACAAGAGGCTTGACAAGTAAATTACTAAAGTTCTGCATTACAGTTTACAAAGTACTTGACAGGATGATGATTTATGAAGATAGGAAAAGTTGTTTAGTTTAAAACAAATTTAAGGATGGGATAGTTTACTAAGTTTTGTATACAGTATCTATAACTTTTTGTGAAATTGTCATAGCTGTTTCACTGTCACATGGAAACTCCCAAATAGGTCAACAAAACAACTTTCAGTTAAAGATTTCTCAGAAGAATGACAGTACATTTCTCAAAAAAAAAAAAGTCGTAAAAAAAAAAAAAAAAAAAAAAACTACAGCTGAAATGTATATTAATCATTAATTTGATTCTCATAACATCACATTGGCTTGGATCCAGATTTGATAACTCCGATTTACACAAACCACTTCTGTAAGTCTACCTTAACATTAGATGTGTGCATGTGCATGACAGATGTTACACAATTTCATAGAGATCCAGGGCCATCTTAACAGAATTGTAGGCCCTGAGCAAAGCAATGCACAGGGGCCCCTACCCACCCATTCACAGGAATAAAAATGTCCCCCAGTATTCCCAAATCATGTATCTCCAGGCCCCCATCATGTCTCTTTAGCTCCCAGTATCTCTATGTGTCTCCAGCCCCCAGTATTCCCAAATCATGTCACTCCAGCCCCCCATCATCTGTCTAGCTCCCAGTATCCCTATAATGTGTCTCCAGTCCCCTAGTATTCCCAAATCATGTCACTCCAGCCCCCCATCACGTGTGTCTCCAGCCCCCCAGTTCACCATCATTCCACAGCATGTCCCTCCAGCTCCCCATCATGTCTCATCAGCTGCCCAGTTCCCTATCATGTCTCTCCAGCCCCCCCCCAGTTCTCCATCATATCTCACTAGCCCCCAAGTATTACCAATTTGTAACCACTCCAGCCTGTTAGTATTTATTCATTTCATTTAACTTTAGAAGTCTTCCCTCCGCTGCGCACTGCTGCTGCTCCTTCTCCTCCTTCCTAGTGATGCTGGAAGGAGCTCCTATGTGTGCAGGAAGTTCCTGCTATCAGCTGCCGGGCAGAACACAGAGCAGCTGATAGCAAATCCCGGTAGCTGAAAGGAGATTTGCTGTCAGCTGCACTGTGTAACTGCAGCGGTGGCTGATAGCAGGGAAGCTCCTGTCAGCAGAGTGCTGCAACGGGGAGTGGGTGGATGACTGGCATCTGCCTGCACCACATCCCCCACTTAATGCTTCGCTGAGAGTTCAGGGACGTTTTTTCTACTGGGCAGTTTAAGCTAGTGCCAAAACTTGGACTGGGCTTTCCTGAAGGGCCCCTTGATGTGTGGGAGCCTTTGGCACTAGTCCATACTGCCCAGTAGAAAATACGGCCCAGTAGAGATCCATATGGGGGGCATGCCATGCTTTGCACATGCCTAAACCCTGGTGCAGACTTAGGCATGTAAAAAGGCGTTATGGGCAACATTAGGTATTCTGCACTGATCTGTGTATGTAAAGAATGCAGAGAACTTAAGGTTGGTGTATAGACACATATGTCATCCTGAGTCCACATGTGAGAGGGGAGACCACTTTCCTCTTGCATGCGGACTTCCAGACCTTTGTATGTACGGATCACAAGCGGCGGTCTGGATCAGGTGATCAGTCATGTTATGTATTTACTCTGAAATGCATGACTGATTTTTCTTTGCAGTACCAGTACTGCCAACATGACATATTTCATGAATATTACTGAGTTACTTGTATTGATTAAATACATAATTAAATATAATATATAAAAAATCTTGTGTGCCACCTACCTCTGATAAATCTTAGACCAGCAGCTTAATCTAAGCAAAGAGCAATCAGCAGGGGCTACCAGTGCCAAGTTTGTCTGGTCACACCTTAACTAAGAAACTAATAATACAAAGTGTGTAGAAAAAACAAATAGCACTGTAATGAACTATATAATGAACTTGCAGAGGCTGAATACATACAACACAGGTCTTCAATATCTGAACACTTTATTAATAACACACAAGCAATTATTAAAAGGAAACAATTATTCAGTCTTTTAAAAATGCTTTGCATTCAAATATAAATAGTAAAAGGAAAGCGAGAGTATTACCCACGCATCTTGGAATAGAAGGCGATTCGGCAAATGACTTACTTTGCAAGTCATTTGCCTGATTTAGGAGTGGATCTCCTTTTAGACAGCTGTGTTTGGCCACAAGTGGAGTGCCAGTGTATATTATTGTATTTAATAATACAAAGTGAATAAACTCACCAGCTCCCATTACTTTACAGGAACCAAGGTATTTGGCTTTGGGGTGGAGGAAACGTAGTTTAAATTACTTTGAAATATTTGCTCTCATTCTTATCCTCGTGTATGTTTATATGATTTTACAGTGTCCTTATTTATCTCGCACCAGTTATTACATTCTCTCTATAAATGGTTCTTTGCCTCAATTGAAATTCCAAAAGATGTTTTTAACTGCCCATTCATCGTTATATGGTTATAGCAAATAGAAATACATTTCTTTTATTTTAATACATATGATCATAATTGCAAATTTAGGTCGACTATTTGCTTTCTAGAACAGGAGCTTTATAATCTTAACTTTACTGACTCCTGTGAATTTTAAATTCATTGAGAACGGTTGCATTCTCTGCATAGAATGAGCGATTTCCGTAATAGGGGCATCTGAAAGTTCCTTTTCATATGTCCCTATTTGGAATACCCCTCCATTTTAGAATTTTATTTTCAGAATGGGTGAGTATGCCGATCAGCATACTCATCCATTCCTTTTCGGAAACCGCCGCCGCTGCTACCGCAGGACCCACACCACAGGAAAGATGAGTAACCTCTCCAGGGTTAGGGTCAGGCTGCGGGGAAGGGAGAATTAGGGTCAGGCTGCGGGAGATGGTGAGTTAGGGTCAGGCTGCAGGAAAAAGAGGGTTAGGGTAATGAAAGGGGAGGGTTAAGATTAGGGGAAAGGTTGGGGTAGTTTTCAGGCTTACCTTTCGGAGCATTGCGTTCAGTAGATTGATTGCTATGTCTCATCGAGGCATAATCAATCGAAATCCCAGCCAGTTCGAAACTGGCTGGGAGGAAATGGCCCTATCGAAATAGGGCCGTTCTTTCCGGGGACCCACACCCCATTGAGGGAGCCCACCTATACTGCACACCTACTAAAAATCACTCTGTCTGAAAGGCATGGGTCATTGTTCTTGAAAGTTTTGAAAGGTAGCAATTTGTTCTTATTGGTGAATGTGTGCATTTAAGCAGAACAGAGATGCGGTCACTGTCCAATCCCAATGCATGGAAGCAGGGAGAAAATTGGATATCAGAATCCAGTTCCTAATATTTGCCTTTTTTGGAACTTTAAAGTTGTCCACTTATGCTAGTGAAACCCTGGGCCAGCTCTGGATAAAAATGAGGCCTGACCTTCGACAGCTGGTGTTCACACGTCACA
>WWET01000193.1:216745-245566 GCA_011038615.1 Limnodynastes dumerilii | reverse complement strand
CACCAGCCCCCAAGTATTACCAATTTGTAACCACTCCAGCCTGTTAGTATTTATTCATTTCACTTAACTTTAGAAGTCTTCCCTTCGCTGCGCACTGCTGCTCCTTCTCCTCCTTCCTAGTGATGCTGGTGTCACAGGAAGGAGCTCCTATGTGTGCAGGAAGTTCCTGCTATCAGCTGCCGGGCAGAACACAGAGCAGCTGATAGCAAACCCCGGTAGCTGAAAGGGGATTTGCTATCAGCTGCACTGTGTAACTGCAGCGGTGGCTGATAGCAGGGAAACTCCTGTCAGCAGAGTGCTGCAACGGGGAGCGGCTGGATGACTGGCATCTATCTGCACCACATCCCCCACTTAATGCTTTGTGGAGAGTTCAGGGCCGTTTTCTCTACTGGGCAGTTTGGGCTAGTGCCAAAACTTGGACTGGGCTTTGCTGAAGGGCCCCTTGATGTGTGGGAGCCTTGGGCACTAGCCCAAACTGCCCAGTAGAAAATATGGCCCTGTAGAGATCCATATGGGGGGCATGCCATGCTTTGCACATGAATAAACCCTGGTGCAGAGTTAGGCATGTAAAAAGGCGTTATGGGCAACATTAGGTATTCTGCACTGATCTGTGTATGGAAAGAATGCAGAGAACTTAAGGTTGGTGTATAGACACATATGTCATCCTGAGTCCACATGTGAGAGGGGAGACCACTTTCCTCTTGCGTGCGGACTTCCAGAGCTTTGTATGTACGGATCACAAGCGGCGGTCTGGAGCAGGTGCAATGTTATATCAGTCATGTTATGTATTTATTCTGAAATGCATGACTGATTTTTCTTTGCAGTACCAGTACTGCCAACATGACATATTTCACGAATTTTACTGAGTTACTTGTATTGATTAAATACATAATTAAATATAATACACAAAAAATCTTGTGTGCCACCTACCTCTGATAAATCTTAGACCAGCAGCTTAATCTAAGGAAAGGGCAATCAGCAGGGGCTACCGGTGCCAAGTTTGTCTGGTCACACCTTAACTAGGAAAATAATAATACAAAGTGTGTTGAAAAACAAACAGCACTGTAATGCCACCAATAAATAAATGCAATTCTACTATATAATGAACTTGCAGAGGCTGAATACATACAACACAGGTCTTCAATATCTAAACACTTTATTAATAACACACAAGCAATTATTAAAAGGAAACATTTCTTCAGTCTTTTAAAAATGCTTTGCATTCAAATATAAATAGTAAAAGGAAAGCGAGAGCATTACCCACGTATCTGGGAATACGTGGTCATTTGCCTGATTTAGGAGTGGATCTCCTTTTAGACAGCTGTGTTCGGCCACAAGTGGAGTGCCGGTGTATATTATTGTATTTAATAATACAAAGTGAATAAACTCACCAGCTCCCAGTACTTTACAGGAACCAGGGCGAAGGTATTTGGCTTTGGGGTGGAGGAAACGTAGTTTAAATTGCTTTCAAATATTTGCTCTCATTCTTATCCTTGTGTATGTTTATATGATTTTACAGTGTCCTTATTTATCTCGCACCAGTTATTACATTCTCTCTTTAAATGGTTCTTTGCCTCAATTGAAATTCCAAAAGATGTTTTTAACTTCTACCGCAGGACCCACACCACTGGAAAGATGAGTAACCTCTCCAGGGTTAGGGTCAGGCTGCGGGGAAGGGAGAATTAGGGTCAGGCTGTGGGAGATGGTGAGTTAGGGTCAGGCTGCAGGGAAAAGAGGGTTAGGGTAATGAAAGGGGAGGGTTAAGGTTAGCATTAGGGGAAAGGTTGGGGTAGTTTTCAGGCTTACCTTTCGGAGCACCGCGTTCAGTGCTCCGTGGATCGATTGCTATGTCTCATCGAGGCATAATCAATCGAAATCCCAGCCAATTCGAAACTGGCTGAGAGGAAATGTCCCTATCGAAATAGGGCCGTTCTTTCCGGGGACCCACACCCCATTGAG
This sequence comes from Limnodynastes dumerilii, assembly GCA_011038615.1. Taxonomy (NCBI): domain Eukaryota; kingdom Metazoa; phylum Chordata; class Amphibia; order Anura; family Limnodynastidae; genus Limnodynastes; species Limnodynastes dumerilii. The sequence goes on along the minus strand of WWET01000193.1, from coordinate 243,607 downwards.
AGAACCCATCTACTAAAAATCACTCTGTCTGAAAGGCATGGGTCATTGCTCTTGAAAGTTTTGAAAGGTAGCAATTTGTTCTTATTGGTGAATGTGTGCATTTGAGCAGAACAGAGATGCGGCCACTGTCCAATCCCAATGCATGGAAGCAGGGAGACAACTGGATATCGGAATCCAGTTCCTAATGTTTGCCTTTTTTGGAACTTTAAAGTTGTCCACTTATGCTAGTGAAACCCTGGGCCAGCTCTGGATAAAAATGAGGCCTGACCTTAGAAAGCTGGTGTTCACAAGTCACAATCAATGGCTCAGAATCAGTAGAGAAATCCTACAGAGAAATATCACTTAAAAAAATACATGAGACCGTCCACAGCTGTTATTATTCAATTTTAAAGCCGTTATCTCATAGTGTAATATAAATGATCTGACTAGAAAAAAGAAGCATACCCTTACTTTGTTTAAAAATTATTTATAACTCTACTTTACTGGAGCTACAGTCACAAAACACTTGAAAAGTGACTGGAGAGGCTTTGGAATGACCCTCTGAGCTCTATATTCATGATGACTTCAACCCTCCTTCTCTCCTCTTATTATTCTCATAATATACTGACAACTGTAAGCATGTTCCCTTCCAATATATATTGACAAAAAGAAAATGGGACCAGATTCTTTCTTTTTACTTACGTGCCTATTTATAAGTTCAGAGCTAATGTGCACACGTAGTAAATATTTTATGCTATCTACATAGCGTTTCGTTACGTAGATTGCATACATGCGGTCTTTAAAGTCTGCATGTACGCAATCTACGTAACGAAAAGCTACATAGATAGCGTAAAATATTTAATACGCGTGCGCATTAGCTCTGCACAAAAATAGACACAAGTTAAAAAAACTGATTGGTTGTTATGGGCAACATCTCAATTTCTCCAAATCCTCAGCTTAGTAAATTTGGCCCTTAGTTAATGACTCTGGTCCTTGATGCGGAATTTCTTATTAAAACATAAACCTTTTATTGGAGAGGGCTAATTTTGAAAATGTTGACTTTCTCATTATTCATGCAGTATTATAGACTCTGGATGCAGTATTAGAGATTGTCCAGCACTATATTTTATTGAATATTTTAATTGTTGATTTTGTGTAATTATTGTGGTTTTTTTTTCCTTAGCTTGCGGATGGTGCTTTGCTCTTTTATGCCATTTACAAACATCTGAATATAACATTAACAAAAATTTAGGAAATTCTACATTGTCTTTGTTCTGTCAGACAGGAAACCTCCTTTTATTTCTGAAACAACAGGAACAAACACATACTCTGCCCAGAAGTGGCCACATGTTTTTATGCTCACAAGTATCTCTGATTATGCCCATCAGTCAGCACGAATTACATTAGCACACATCTAACCCTAAAAGGGATAGCCAGCTCTGATTACTCATAAATAGTATAGCTGATGGTTACAGGAAGATAATGTTTTGCTTCATTACCAGTAATACAATGGGTTGGATAAAGACTTACCGTATATACTCGAGTATAAGCCGACCCGAATATAAGCCGAGGCACCTAATTTTGACACAAAAACCTGGGAAAAGTTATTGACTGGAGTATAAGCCTAGGGTGGGAAATGCAGCAGCTACTGGTAAATTTCAAAATAGATGTTTATATATTGTTAAATACTGTCTTATATGTATACAAAAAATGTTCCTAAAAGCACTTAAAGTGAACGAAAGTGCGCAATCCACTGCTCCTCCGCATAGGCTCCCAGAAAGCTTCAGCGTGATTGTGCTTTCAGGACCACATTCTCCGGTTACTGATGGCGGTGTACCTCAGAATGGACATCTGAGTGGCCTTAATGTATGCCCTCCTCCTGCGCATATACTGATGTTGTGTCCTCCGCAACTCCACCATGAATTTATGAATGGTATCAGAGCTAGAAACAACTAGATCGTCTGCCATCGTCGCAAAAATGCAGTTAAAATGGCCACCATGTAATGACATCATCATTGTGCGCAACAGAAAAGTCCCCTTTAAATTACATCATGTGAAGCAGCCAATAGCAGGTCATTTCTACAATGATTGACAATTCACTGGAGATGTGAATGGCTCTTACCCGGTAATTTCCCAGGTTTTAGCGGACTTAAAGGGTGTCTTTTTTGTTTACCCGGTATTTCTTCTCCCGGAAAAACCCAGGTTTTTAGACCCGGATTTTTCACGTTTGGTGATGTGAAAGGGGTAATAAAAGGCTTTAATTTATACACAACATATAGTCATCTCAGTCTGATTGCATGAGCCCTGTTTGATAACACTGCAATCTTTTTATTTTTTGTTTTAGTTACACATTTTGGGCTGGATCCAGACTTAAGTAAGTGCTTGAAATTAGTTACTCCTGGGCTAAACCATGTTGATTTCAGGGGGAGTCAAGTTAATTGTATTCTTTGCATGCAGGGATTTATCTTTGAATTGCTTCCTGCACACAGATACTGACCAGCTTTACTATCACACTGTTATTTAGACTTGGGATAGGAAACATCACCTCTCAACTCTAATACTGTGTGCAACAGATGAAATATGACTCCCCTGCAATCAACATGGTTTAGCCCAGGAGTAACTAATTTCAAGCACTTACTTAAGTCTGGATCCAGCCCAACGTGTCTAGGTCACACTTATTCCCTGGTTCAATTGTTCTTTACAGCAGTATTAGGGCCATAGGCGTTGGAACGGATGGAGGGGGGGAGTGAGGAGGCGTCTCACCCCACCACCCCCCAAAAAAAATGAAGGGGGTGTCACAGGGCCCCCCCCCTGCCAGGAAGCATGTAGTGCTGGCAGAGGACTGCAGAGAGACAGTGTCAGGCACTATCTGTGCAATCCTCTGTTAGCATCTCCTCTCCTCCTCCGCAGCTCCCTTCCACGAAAGTGAGTCATTCAGTGAGCAGAGATTGTGCCGTAGAGGAGAGGAAGCTTCAGTAGTGTAAGTATGCACATGGGAGGGGGCCACACCAAATGGAGAGGGGATCGCCAAGAGGCCCCCTTGTTGTGACCCCCTTGATTAGGGCTTATTATATAGGATTGAATAGAGAAAACAAGAACTTCAAATCATTGTCATCTCCTTTCAAAAACACACTTGGACTAAATAATGCACAGGTTATTGTGAATTGTATTATAGTTTATTATTGTTATATAAAGCACATGTTATATGTTACATATCTTATTTACAATAAATTAAAATAATATGCAATTTAATACCCCATTTACTTATAATGTTACATCCCATATACAAGTATTTCTTTTAGTTCATGCTTTGACATAACAATTGCGGAACATTCACCTTTTATAATATAGAATACCTACAATGTATACAAGTTTTAATATTTTTCCAATAGAATATAGCTACATTACTGTAAGTAAATGTATTCTATTGTATTATGTGACACTGCTTGTTGCACCCAAAGATAATATTTAGAACATTGACATTTATTTTTTAGAAAAAGACCAGAAATACCTGATATTATTGTGCATGTGCCACAATTAACCATCCATGCTACACCAACAATCCGAATATCAGAGTTTTGCTTGCATTTTGAGAAATTGTGGGTTACAAGTGCTACTCACTGAGCCACTGAAGCAGTCTGATGGGTCAGTGAGTTGCACTTGTGCTACACAGCACTGAGGTCCTGAGTTCAATTCCTGGACTAGGCCTGTATGTATGTATGTATGTATGTATGTATGTATGTATGTATGTATGTATGTGGCTTCTTGGTATGTAACTCCAGTAGCGACAGGGACTTATGGAATGTAAAGCACTGTGGACGATTTTGAGCTCTATATAAATAAGCATTAATAATTGTTGAATAAAGCCACATACAATACAATAATTCATTACAGATAAATAACATTTGTCTGTACATAAGTACCCCATAACCAAAGTCATATATTAAAATAACATATACTATAAGTCATTGATGGAAAAGCTAAATGTGAGTACATTTTGAGACAACTTGTAAAAACCTGAATATCACTAATGAAAACATAGAATAAAACAATATAAACAATAAGACATTTCTGTTACTTTTAACTTACAATACATCAGAAAACTTTTTTATTTTACAAATACATCGGGCCTGATCCAGAACTATGCCTGCAGGTGTATTTACACCGGGCATAAGCGTACGTTCTGTGCATGCACCCAGCAGATGTTTCCTGTCGTAACACATGGCAGCCGTAATTAAAAATAGGTCACCCGTAACATTTGCGTAATTACGGCTGAATGCACCTATATTATGGTAGCCGTAAATACGCTCCAGTTACGGAATGTAGGTGGGAGGGAGGCATTTAAATCGTACAGTATGGGCTGGGTTACGGAGTTACAACCATAGCGTGTTTACGGCCTGCGTTAGTTACGGTTGCAAAAGTTAGAGTAGGATTCCGCAGGTGTAAGGCCGTGAAATTACGGCCGGCCAAGGGGAGTGTCCGGGGGAGTGCATAGTATTTACGCTCTACGTAAATATGAACAGCACTCGTTTGTAGTTCTGGATCGACCCCAATGTTTTTGCATTTTATAAATACATTTATTAAGAAAATATAAAAAGCAATATTAATATTTCTGCATTAAAACATTTATCAAGGATACAGTACAGTTAATATATCAGTACAGTTAATATATCTGTTAAAAAAAAATCCCTTTGGTGAGATTGCAAATCCATAATAATACTTTTTCTCACTACCTCCTCTGCATGTTCAGGGGTAGACCTCCCTGGAGCTACATCTATTAAAAGTCAAATAACAGTGCTGTTGCTACAAGTTTCTCATCTAAAAATGTATATAAAACAATAAAAAGAAAATCCATATTAAGAATGGCAAGTGCAACAAGTTTACTGTGTCCTTTAAGGTATTTAGCAAAAGCACATCAGCAGAGAAATCTATGCTATATCCAGTGCTGAACTTAGCATCTCCTAACACCAGCATTATCAGATTCAACAAGTGGAGAAGACCTTGGGCCGGATCCTGAACTCCGGCCGACAGGGGACTTACACAAGTCATTTGCATCCTGTTAGGGAACATCCACACATGCGCACGCCAGATGTTCCCTGTGCATAGTTACTAACAAAGTTACATATGATAGTACTTACAATGAAGGGGCAGACCCGTCACTTATGATAGCTGTATCCCGCTGGGAAAGCCATGTAAACTAGGTGTCGGGGGGGAGCCCCGATACGACTAGGTACGGCCGCAGACCTAGTCGTAAAATTTAAGGTAGGAATCTGGACACGTAAGTGTCCAGATTTCCTACCGACAGCGGGGAGTGCAGGGGGCGTGCCTAGGGACCATTGTACGCATGTAAAACGTGCGGGGTCAGGATCTTCCCCCTTAGTTTTTCTCCACCTGTCCTCCAATAAATGAGGTCATCTCAGGAAGTGGTTACAGGTAGGACTTACATGTCCCTGGTGAGCAATGCCAGGATTCCTTTCTTCTGCCCTGTGTAAAGAAGGAATCCTGAAATACTGATATCACTTTATCAACAGCTTAGAGATCACAAAGTAACCCAGGATCCAAAATGATTATAACAGGGGGCCTGATCCAGACCTACGATGTTGCGCTGAGCGTTCTAATGCTCAGCATAACATCAATGCACTCCCCCCGACACTCCCCCTGTCCCGGCGTAATAACACACTGTTACGCCGGCTGAAGGCTACCCTAACTTCAGCCGGCACAGGATCATAAGTATCGTAAGTATCTAACCCAGCCCACCTTCCTAATTTCCCTGCCTCCCCCTGCCTACCTTCCCTAACTGCAGCGTAGTTACGGAGAGGAACACCCCCTCAACCGTAACTATGCAGCAGTTACGGACGCCGTATCCACAGTAACTAAAATCCCTAACTACGCCGGGAAACTTCTTTTGCACAGATCGGCTAAGCCGATCTTACACACTTGCCCGCCGCCGTAGGTCTGGATCAGCCCCAGGGAGTGTAAGCTGTGTACAGGCAGCCTAGGGTGGCTGCCGTTCTCCATTTTTTTATGTGCCTTTATGTGAATGAACCAGACGTTTAAGGCCAAGACAAGGGAGCAGATGTTATGTTATACCAGCACTATGCAATGCTACCCTATACTGCCCATATGTGGAATGTAGAAATGACATACCCTCCAACATGAATACATGAGTATTTTGTACCTAATGGAATGGGTCATGTTGGAGGGTATGAAATTAGTTAGATAATAAGTACCAATTAACTTGCTTAAAACATGATTATAACCTATATTATATTATTATAAAATAATGTAGGGAGTTCCAGCTCTGTTGCTGTCGGAGTATAAAAGTCTTAGCACAAGGTCAGCTCCCCAGTCGCCTACGGGACTGACTGCAGAAGTGCTCGTTTTACCTTTTCAAGCTTGACAACAATCGAGCAAACCCTACCTTAACTTTTCAAAGCGTAAATACTGACATACGTAATGGATTCACGTACGTAACAGCCTAACCCGACCCATACTGTACAATTTAAATGCCTCCCTCCGCCTACCAAACGTAACTATGGGTGTCGTATGGATGCCCCGCCCTTCATTCGTAGTTACACTGATAGTACATACTTTCAGAGTGACGTGGCGTGCGCATGCGCAGTACATACCAAATGGGCGATTTTACGTCAGTAGCTAGCGTAAAATCGCTGCTCGCATACGTAGTTTAGGATCTGGCTCATTGTGTTGAATCTAGATTTACGCAAAATATTTACACATTCTAAATACGTAAGTACTCAGTGCGAGCATTGTGTGCAAAGTATGGGAGGTATTTAAATCATACAGTAAGAGCTTGGATTAGCACTTAGGTACAGTCCTTCATTACACACCGGCCCCATTTTACGAGGGGTGTTTGCTTAAAGAATAAGGTAGGGTCCAGGCTACAGTGCCATTCATATGACGGGAGTGTGGAGTTTTATACTAAATTCTAATTCTGTTCACTGATGTTTACAAAATCTAGACAGTTTTAGGAGACTCACATAGTGGACATTACTCTTTTTAACTTTTCAGAATTTAAATGTAGCATTAGTGACTGAGAACATTTTTTTCGGTTGTTTATTTAGACATCAAAGAGGATATAAATTATAGATGACACCAATGAACTGCACTTAAACAAGACATTAGCATCTAGCAGTCTAGAAAAAAATTCTCAAGAAAATGACAATTTTTATTATTATTATTTTTAAACTAATGATTGTCCTCATCAGGCCATATACCCCAAACGTATACCTTTCCTAACTTACTTCAGTCATTTATACTTTCCAATCCATTTGGTTAGGAACATAGGTCTCAGAATGCAAGGAACAAAGAAGGAAAATCCTTTCCCCCTAAATATGAAGTGGGAGTCATATAGGGGAGGGCAGGGGGTGCCCTGTAGGTCTCTGTGACTGAAATGCATTTAGTCATATTGACTCATCAGTAGTACACTGTAAGTATCCGTCCAGCAGATTAATGATGAGTCTGCGTAACTAAAATGCCTATCAGTCATAGAGATTTTCAGTGTGCAAACCTGCCCATGTGCCCCCCTCCTCCCTCCTCAGTATACAATACATTTTTTTTTTACAGTAGGCTATATGTACAAATGATATAAAAAAACTTACTGGTTAGACATTATATAGGAAACTATTTACATACCTACCAACATTTACATTCATGACAAATAAACCCCATCCAGGCTTCACAAACTTAGCCTTATTACACAGGTACTCCTCTAAAGCCACAACACACCCACTGGCTGACTATTTATTGATCCACATATATATAGACTTAGGGCTAGATTTACTAAACATCTCAAAAGGAAAAATGCTGACATTCTCTATTATATAATAGGAAAGTGAGAGCTAGAATCTAACTGGATGCTATGGGCAACATCTCCATTTTTCCTTTTGAGCAGTTTAGTAAATCTATCCTTATTCTTGAATATACAATCAGACGTCTTTGATAGAAAATCTTAATTAAATAATACAGAGTATTTAACTGACAAATCTAGTACTCCGATATATATTGATAAGACCTTTCACACAGATGAAGGGATTTTACATTACTCTATCCTGAGACAGTAAAACAGTGCACAGTGCTCAAGTATAAATGCAAACATATTGTTAAGCATCTTTAACCTATCAAGGACATGTTTAGAAATTTACAGCATCTATTATCAATATTCAGCAAATCAAGCCACAATAGTAAATTCTGAAGCTCATCGGATAAGAAATTGCAATGAGTAGAAAAAAGGTGCTTGAGCCAGGTTTTATGTGAAAGGATTCACTAAAAACACCCTGCATACATTGGTCCCATTACTGGCTTTTGATGGCATCATTTGTAAAATCACTAGAATAACCTGGTCCATTGACCTGGTGGCCCAGTACCATACTTTAGGACCTCAACACATAACCAAATCTCAATGTAGCTTACAACCTGAGCATTCCAATAAAACACTGTTTAATAGAGTTCATCAGGACTCTTCCTTTGTTAGTCTATTACAAAATGGATCTTTGAAGATGTTACGTCTTTCCATACATGTTTCTAAAAGCGTGGTGACATAATCCATCTCTACATAATGGTTTTATTATTTCTCCCAGTACAATGGTTCAACATTAAGACATCAATCTGCCTTTTAGTTGTGTGGAACTTGGAAACAACTCTTGTGGACAACTACAAATGCATCTTGAAGCATTCATTTAACTGTCCTCACTGTCTGGTTTTTCCAGAGCAGGAAAAACTTCAGACTTTTCATTGCTTCCGGACTTCTTCCTTTTAGTCTCCTGGAAAAGACTTGTTACTGATTGTTTTCTAAAGGTAGACAGTCTACGTCGAAAGTTCTCCCCTGAGAAGAAGTAGAGCATGGGATCAAAGCAACAGTTAGAGGCAGCAAGGGCCAACGTTATCACAACCTTTTTCTGCTCCCAAGTGTGCTCTTTACAGTCCTTATTTTTTGCTACAGTGGTCAGGTGTATTGTTCTCTGGATATGATATGGCATAAAACTTAGAAAGAACACACACATGACAATGATTATCATTCGAATGGCCTTCTTCCTGGAAGCCTGCTGCTTCTTCAGAGAGTTCTTCAGCAAGGTTCTTATGATCAAAGTATAGCAAACCAAGATGATAACAAATGGAATGATGAAGCCAATGGTCAGGGAGATATAATTGAGAATAAGCAACATTTGTTTACGCTTTGTGAAAGGTGAAGGCTCAAAGCACTTTGTTGAATTGTTCTCTCGGTATGACCCAGACATTAAAAAGGGTGAACTTGTTAGAGTCACAAATAACCATATTCCAACACAAATCCACTTGGCTCTCTTTACAGACACAAATTTAAGATTTTTCACTGGGAAGACTATTGCCACAAAGCGAGTAAAGCTCATGGCTGTCAAGATGAAGATACTGCAATACAAGTTGACGTAGAAGACATAGGAGCTTATTCTGCACAGGAAATCCCCAAACATCCATTGTCCTTTATGGACATAGTAGACCACCCGTAAAGGGAGGGTGCAGATGAATAGTAGATCAGAGATTGCGAGGTTTATCATGTAGATGTGAAAAGCTGATCTCTGGTTATAGGTTTTAAGTAGAACAAATAAAGCAAAACTGTTCCCTATAAGCCCAAAAAAGGTAAACATGGAGTATGCAGTAGAGTAAACTTGGTTACGAAATTCATTAATACTGCAACTTGCCGATGATAGATTATTATATGGAGTGGTTATATTCAACATGTTGACTTCCAAAGGATATAAAGTTGGCATCTATAAAAAGAAAAGAATATTAAAAAAATTAATTATGTTACGTTATAGTGTGTTTTGTTAATACAATCTGAGCATTAGAATTGACACAGACATATCTAATTTGGTTTATAAATGCATTCTTGGGTACCAACTTATTTAAATGTTTACATGCTCAGCTTTATAAAATCAATACAAATACACAGAGTGCATGATGACTTGACATGTTGGAAATAATGATGGCTTCAACTCTACTTGAACTCTTCTACAGGAATTTGCATATGATTAGAATACTGTCTCATGACATATAACAATCTGTGATGAGTGCAGATCATGCTAACTGGACTGAGGACTGGTAAACGCATGGAGGTTGGGCAGTCCGCACGGAAGAGAGGAATGGACTCCCCTGTCACTCACCTCTCTCGTGGGGATGCAGACATAAGGCAGTCTTAAGTCACCTGTGTGGATCAGCAGTCCAAATGACCACTGATCCACATGTACATGATCCCCCACTGTATAATTTAAATGCCCCTCTCCACACCAACCTTACGGAGTTTAGGTGGGCAGAGGAGATGCACCGCCCTGTCGGACAGATCTCCAGGCATACGGAACTAAGTTCTGTGTGCCTAGAGATCCATTGTGGAACATCTGACATGTGTATTTCCAGTAAAACAGCCACATTCCGCATCTAGCGTGTGTAATCCGGCTGTCATGCGGGGGTCTGGATCCGGGGCCGGACCCTCAACTACGGCCGTCTTCCACACATGGCCGTAATTTGCCAATATTAACACCGCATATACGCAATCTACATAACAAAACGATACGTCAATTACGTACAATAGTTACTACGCATGCGTAGTAGCTACCTATCAGCAAATTACGGCCATGTGTGGAAGACGGCCGTAGTTGAGGATCTGGCCCCCTGTCCTGAATTACAAACAGTAAATTGATATACCAGTTTTGGTGATAACTGTATTTCTCCATCCCATCAACACACATTTTTTTTATCTAATAGAACAGTATTTAGAAAAGGGATAGGAGCATAAAGAAGTAACTTCATGCTAACTGAGGACCTTCTTCAAAAGGAGGAGCATTTTTGTACCTTGGCCAAACCATAATGCACTGTTGGAGAAGTTGCAAAATGTAAATATCAATAAATTTAAGAAAGTAATGGCTTGTCTTAGCCTTAAGCCAACATTTTCCCTGCATAGAAAATAAATAATTTAAATAAATAAATAAATAAAGCAGATTTAGGGTTTGAAACATCTCCAAGAGAAAACGAAATGAAAGCTGAAAGCACACACTCATTAATGAAACCCTGAATGGTCAGACACAGCCAGGTATGCCCTCAGATACCCCCAAGCATAAAGCAACTTATACACTGTGTGGATGCAACCCTTAGACCAGTGTTTCTCAACCTCGGTCCTCAGGACCACCCTAACAGTGCATGTTTTCCAGGTCTCCTTGCTGGAGAACAGGTGTGTTCATTACTAACTGACACATTTTAAAAGCTCCACAGGTGGTAATCATTATATCACTTTTGAATCTTTAAGGAAACCTTAGAAAATATGGACTGTTAGGGGGTCCTGAGGACCGAGGTTGAGAAACACTGCCTTAGACCAAAGCAAATGAGTTACAAATGAGAAAGAAGTTTATAATGGAGTGCACTACTACCCAATTAGTGCAAAATTAACTTTTACTAATAAAAGTTAAAATTAATTCAGGAAATTATTAAGACTATACGAATGATGAAAACCTTCCACAAAATTAGTTGCAAAATAAAGTGAGTGTGAAAAAACTTAAACAGGTGAATAAAGTGCTATATTTAGCATAAAACTCTTGTGGTTAAAAATGCTGGTTTTCTTCTATATATATTATCTCTGCAATATCAGAAATCTTTATTAGCCATAGTCGGGTATACCACTGAAAGCAGTAAGCAAAATAATTGGTTACTTTAAAACTGTGCTTCCGGAGCTCCAGTGGTTAAACACCAGCTGCACAAAATATTCCAGTTAATAATTTTGCCCTATTCAGCCCTGTCACCACTGCATCATCCACATAACCCATGACTTTCACACCATACTACTGCACCACCAGAATCATAACACCTCTTATAACCTTCATAACATGCAAAACAATGACACACACAAAATAATCGCCGACAAAGGAACAACCCGACCTAACCCTTGAATTAACTGGAATGACATTGCTCTGGTGGCCATTAACCAACACCCTATTAATTATCCCCACAATACGTGTATTTAATCCTCCCCACAAAACAAACTGGAAAGCCAGCACTCTCAACATAAACACATGATGCACCCTGATAGAGTGCAGGAAAGTTCAGTGTGAATTGAAACACGTCAGGTACACATGTTGGATTCCTTGCTGGCATACTGATCATAGTGCTTGTACTAATGGCCACCACTGGAGCATCATCTAGGTACCCTTACATCTTGCTCCAGGGAATTCCATTTTTAAAACTTGATATGATCTTATGCTCATTTCTTATGCTCATTTCAGACAAATTTGCCACTTTTTATTGTGTTTAAAAGATAACTTGGAATTTTTATATGGAACATATGACTAAATAATGTTCATTTTTAAGCTCTAGTATATGGACCTTTACCACTATTAGAATTACAAGCCTCTATTTTAGACACACTTGAACATTGCTACTATCTACTATCGGAAAAGCATAGAGTAACTTTAAGTATAGTTTGTATACCACATCAGCGCAGTCCTTTTGTTCTTTTCATATCTCATGGGTTCTATCACTTCAGTATCTTTGCAGTGTTTGGAGTGCCTAGAACAAGGTTTGTGGGCCCTAGTCACACTTAAAAAAGTGCTGCTTTTCCCATGCGTATTTTTAGGATCAGTTAAACTGCGCATGCGTAGTAACTTTTTTTTACACAAGCTACATGGGATTTCTGCATGGAAATCCATTAGAAACATATTTCAAATTCATGCTTAGTGAGATACGTACGAATGGGCATGCAAGTCCTACATAAGTAGGAAGTTAAGTGAAAGTAGGTGGGGGAAGAATTTAAATGGCCTGATAGGGGCGCAGTTAAGAATGTCTGTCTGCAAATACCTAAGCAACTGAAGCAAAAATATGTGCATGGAGAGTTAAGGTTGCCCTATGGTGGCGAAAGACTGCTACAGTCTGTAAGTACGAGAGGGGTGTCATGGGAGTTGCCTTGCCGTGTATTTTAGCGAATCCGTGTGTACTTATTTTATATTACACTTAAGTGTGAATCTGGACAAGAAAAATAAACCTGTGCCGCTAATTGGGAGGAAGCTGCTGTATGGGAGAAATTACTATTCTCCCCTAAAGTAAACAGAACAAAAAACCACAAGAGGTAACTGAAAAATGAATGAAATATTAATTAAATAAATATATGTGGTTCTGATGAAAAACATACAAAAACGGCAACCTGTTGAGCAAGACAAATTTAATCATACAATCTCAATAAAATAAATAATAAAACAGTGGAGCTCAATAATGAACACAATAATGTATAAAGGTATACTGGAAAATCTCCGTCAATTGACCCCGTAAATAGCAAAGTTCTCCTGATAATTCAGGTTTTTTTTTAAATTGTGTTTATTTTTGAGTTTTTTCATACATACAAGAAAAAATAACATATACCACCCCAACAACCCCGCCCCCCCCCCCCCTCACACAAAGTATACAGGATTATAACATTGGGTATCCAAAAACAATATTCAACACAATACAATACAGTACATGTCTACTATTTAAACCAATTTAGATACTGCTTACATAAATTGATTTTAATATACCTTGCAAATAATACTAATCTGAATGGGTACTATAATAATCCACTGCATTTCGGTACATCAGTGCAATATTTTAGTAATTTATATGGCCCAAGACACAAATTTAAAAATAGGACATTAACATGCGGCACAAATTAACATTTCGAGTATATTGATTAGTTCACTTGGTAATAACCTAGGGTATCCACTCATCCCTTAATTCCACCACGAAATCCAAAACTGACTACCCAGATTACATTAATCAACATTAAGAGCCAATATACACCATCCTAAAGCATATTTCCTCTTTTGCTTCAATTGTCTCGGACACCAAATATGGCAAGCTAAGAAACCTGATCAGCCCCCCTCTACTATAAAGGGAGATTCAATCCAAAACGACCACATTTTATAAAAAGTAGGCAGGGCTTTACGTTTCGTGTACATTAACTTTTCGTGATTCATAGTTATGTTAACCAGAGCCATCCAGTTAGATAAAGAGGGCCTGTCCACCGCCATCCATGCCCTAGCAACCATGACCAAGGCCAAAGAAGGTAAAATCCTGACATACTTAAAAATCATAATTGAGTAATTCTCTTCTAAGTCAATACCAAAGATAAATGTTTTAGGGTTCAATAATGGAAGTCCTGGAACTGTGGCCACTACACTATCCCACTCCCTTTGATAGAACTCTTGGAGCATTTGGATTTTCTTTGCGCAGACCCACACCAATGGAGAATCCCATATTAGGTGCCAAAAATCTGCAGCCAACCCTCGACATCTGACACAGCTAGAACTTCCTCTTAACCCTAACTCATGTAGTTTAAGGGGAGAGTAATATGCCCTGTGAAAAATGAAAAAGTGTATTTGTTGAAATTGAATACATGACGAAGCATATTTAGAACTGGTTAACACTTGAACCTATTCCTCCTCAGTAATTAACCCCATATCATGCTCCCATTTCTCACGCAGGGCAGATAGGTAATTTATCCAGGCATGACTCAACAAATTTGAATAGAGAAACGAGATTGGTCGCTGATCCACTGCCAGGGACAATGGGGTAGATCCAGAACTACGTTTGCCGTACGTTTACTCACGCAGCGTATTTACGCGTGCGTACCTTCTATACACTCCCCTTCGCACACCCCTTGAATGTACGTATTTTTGTCAAAATACGCTTTTCAAACCCTACCTTAACTCTTGGCAACGTAACCGCAGAGATCCGCACACATAGGTATGGGCAACACGTATTTACGCAGCTAAGCACATCCATACTGTACACTTTAAATACAAACCCCCGCTTACTTAACGTATTTCAGACGTATTTTGGACTCACGTAAAATTAGCACGCCCACACGTAAGTATTTACGTGACACATACATGAATGGCCCATACGTTCACAATTACGCTACGTTACTGAGCGTATTTTCTATGGTGTGCATGCGCAGTACTTACCAAAAGGCGACTTTACATCTCCGTCATGCGTAAATTCACTCACAAGCGTTTTTCTGGATCTGGTCCAATGTTTTTAAGACAATAGAGGCTTGAAACAGCACCGGACCCCTACCCAACTGGGCCTCAAGAGCATGCCTGAGTTGAAGATATCTATATAGACTGCTGTTTGGTAGTTTATATTCCAGTTTTAAATCAGCAAAACTTTTCAGAAACCCATCCGTATATACCTGTCCCACTTCCACAATTCCCGCCTCCTTCCAAATCGATCTCCCAGGGAGAGCTCTTAATTCAGGGAAAGTGGAATTCAACCATAATGGAGTGGTTGGATCTAAACCGTTATCTCCCAACAATTTACGGACTGAGTCCCAGACCATGAGCGCTTGTTTTACCAAGGGAAACCTAGACTTCTTAGATTTTGCTGCTAGTAGAAATTGTATAGGAGTCAAAGAAACACCACCCGTCTCTCTGACCAAATTGCCCAGGACCCCCTGCCCCCCATCCTTGAGCCACACAACTAAATGAGCCATCTGGGCTGCTAGGTAATACAACCACAGACTTGGCAAAGCTAACCCACCCATCTGTCTAGGCCTAGTTAACGTCTCTAAGTAAATTCTATGTCTCTTCCCACCCCATATAAAGTAAGCAATCAGTGCTTTCATTTGCTTGAAGGTCTTTTTTGGGATTGGGACTGGAGCAAGTTGAATGACACACAGGTATTTCGGCAGTATTACCATTTTAATAAGATTGATTCTTCCTTTAACCGACAAAGGTAGCTTACTCCACATGTGTTTTTTGTTTTTAAACCAATCTGTAACAGGGTTTAAATTATTCTTCATGTAATCTTCTGGAAGAGGAGGTATTTAAATCTATTTGTAACCTGTAGAGGGCATTCCCAGGGAAGGACCAAGGGTGTGGAAGGGTCTCCTGCTAATAGATACATATTTTAACTATCTCTGAAAGGAAAGGCAAAGATCTCTCCACCCTCGCCACAAACAGCAGCATGTCGTCTGCATACAATGCGATCTTATAACTACCTCTGCCTGCACGAAGGCCAGCAATCCCATCACAAGACCTAATAAGACATGCTATAAGTTCAATGGCTGGAGATAGAGGACATCCCTGTCTTGTACCACGCCCCAAAGCAATAGGGGCTGTAATATGCCCATTAATGCACACTCTTGCAGCTGGAGCTGAATATAGAAGCTGGACCCATCTGATAAATCTTGGTCCAAATCCAAAGCAATCCAGAACTTCCCACAGGTAACCCCACTCCACCGAATCAAAGGCCCTGGCGGCATCCAGGGACACCACCACTTCCTCCGTCACCGGCTTCATGAGGCACCTGTAAGTGAGAGAACAATCTCCTGAGATTTATGGCAGTGGATTTTCCGGGCATAAAACCCATTTGATCTGGGTGTACTAACTGCAGTATAAACCTGTTAAGCCTTAATGCCAACAATTTAGCAAGAATTTTAATGTCAGATGTTAACAGTGAGATGGGACAGTACGAGTCAGGGAGCAAAGGGTCCTTTCCAGGCTTACTTATCACCACCACCAGCGCCTCTGAAATAGACTGCGGAAGGGTTCCATAGTCCAGCAGTTGTTCGAACAAGATGTGCAACTGAGGAACTAGAAAGGATTTAAATTGTTTGTAGAGTTCAATAGGCAATCAATCAATACCCGGAGCCTTATTGTTGGGAAATGTCTTTAAAGCTCCCTCAATTTCCTCATCTGTAAATGGAGCTTCGAGATTTAATACCGCCTGTTCAGAAAGTTTTGGCAAATCAATCCCATACAGATAAGCTCTCAAATCATCTAATGAATAATCAGCTCCTGGGCTATTTCAGGTGTCCTGAACCTCCTTACCCCCTTATCATCCAAAATGTCCAGGATATGATGATGATACTGTTCACCCTTAGCCAGATATGCCATGTATGCTCCCCCCATATCAGCCTGAAAATAATTAAGGTGACCTAGGAACAAAAGGCTACACCTAGTCTTGGCAAACAAGTAATCCAACCACTCCTTTTGCACCCTCAACCAGGCCTGTCTATACACAACTGTGCGTGAACTTACATATATCACTTCAAGTCGCCTGCATTCAAACTCCTCCCTTGCTCTTTGACGTTTTTTAATGCCAGCTATTCTTGTAATCATACTCCCTTGCAGAACCGCCTTAAAGGCTTCCCATATCACAGCTGCGCTTGTTGACTCTGCATTATCTTGGAAATAGTTTTCCCAGTCTGAGACTAAATATGCACCCGATCCCAGTAACTCCAACCAGAAGGGATTTAGTCTCCAGAACCTCTGACCCTTGTCTTCCTGAAGAGCAATTTCCAAGGCAATAATCAATGGAGACCACATGCGGAACTAATGATCTAGAAGTGAGAATAAGGTCAATTCGGGACAGGGATTGCCGAGAGGACGAATGACAGGAATATTGACGGGATCTTGGATTTCTTAGCCTCCAAACATCTATCAGAACTAGCATGTCAAGGAACTTAGCAAAAGTGGTATCCATGGGGGAAATGTCAGCAGGGGTCTCTCTCCACCGATCTAATTCCATATTCAAAACATTATTGAAGTCCCCTAGGCAGATCACCGGAGTATTAGGAGAATCAGCAATAAAGGTAGCAGCCTTTTTCAATACATCGTGAGAATACGGGGGTAGAACATATATACCCAAGAGCTGTATTGGGACAAGGTCCATGGTGCCTCTTATGAAAACATATCTACCATAGGGGTCATTTTTTATTAATTCAGGGGATAATTTTAATTGCTTACTGATTAGGATGGAAACCCCTCGGAAGTAGGCCGTACTAGTGGAATGATAGGCCCATCCCACCCACTGCTTTTTAAGGGCTAATAGACAGCCTCCTATCAAATGTGTTTCCACCAGACAGGCTATATCTACCTTATTTTTCCGAATTTGATTAAGCACCAGGGACCTTTTGACCTTGTCATTCATACCCCTAGTATTCCAAGTCCAAATTCTCAGAGTGCGTTCCATTCCTTACAGAAGAACCTATTTATTGTCCAAAATTCAGTCCAAAGGCCATGTGCAAGGACATACACCAATTTGCTCTGATATACACACCAATGTTTCAATATAAACAACTGAAGTAAAAAAAAGTCTTGCAGTACATATTACTATAAAATGGCAGATACTACGAAACCTCATAAAAATCCTAAGACTAGTCCCCCCATCACATTCCTACTCAATCCTATTACCCACCCCAACAGAGTAATACCTTATCCCCAACATTCTTACCCTTAGTCTACTCTATGAGTGAACTATGAAATCTTACCCGATACTTACAAACTTTAAAGTGCTATGGGAGCTAGTTACAACAGCTATACCAAAGAGGAGGCTCCCTCTAAACGGTATCCATATATCTAACATCTCCCACCCCAGATCAACATGGGTGTACTTATCCCCATCTGAACTCAAGATGACGCATCCTGGTCAGGGAGATATTGCGAACAGTCAGTGTTCAATGTACAGGAGGATTCCTCCTGGCGCCGCAGCGTTCAATCCAATCCAGTGCTTCATTTGGTGTGCTGAAGAAGTGCGTTTGGCCATCCGCAGTAATTAGCAGCTTAGCTGGTAAGATCATGGCGTAGGGAAGCTGCAAGTCTCTAAGATGTCTTTTAACAGGAATAAACTGGGCCCTGGATTACTGTACTTCTCTTGCAAAGTCAGGATATGCTGATATTGAAGAATTGTCCAATTTAATTGGGCCACCTTGCCTAGATAAACGGAGGATAGTATCACGATCCTGAAAGTTCAGCATTCGAGCAATCAAGGTCCAGGGGGAGCCCCTGGTGGTGGCACTTGTGGTGGTAAGCGGTGGGGCCTTTCAATTGAGAACTATGAAGAGAAGGCTTCCCTGCCATATTCACGAATAAGCATGTCCTGCAGATAACGAGCAGGGTCCGCCACCTCCACCCTTACAGGTAAGCCCCCATCGCTCGCGGACCATCTGCATATCCTGCTTGATAATAGACAGGTCTATTTGAACCTCTCCTATCTTCCCAGTGACTTTTGCTTAAGAGTCATTGATGGCTTGCAGGATCTGGGATAAAGTTGGAAACAAAGGGGCTTCCTCCTATGTGCAGCAAACACATCTCGATATCCAGTGAGCTGAGAGGGTACGTATGATGAAATTTTTAAAGCTCTTTACTTTGGTTTGGCACTTGTCAGTGTAGATCCAGGATTCTGTTATGGTTTTATTACCAAGGCTGATTTAGCAAGACAAATTAGTCCAGCCCAATAGGGGCTACACACACCAACCTCAATATCACTATTCAGAGGTATTTTATGTGGGAGAATTCGTAGCCGACTGCTTCAAGAACTCTGCCCAGGTCAGCAGCCACAAGCAGTAAGATGTAGAAATAACAGCTGACAGTCTGGATGTTATGTGAGAAAATTGCAACCTCCAGTAATTAGAGCTCAGCCCAACCTCTGGAACTCTTAGCAATTAGATGTAGAAATGTCCGCTATCAGACACGCAGTAAAATACAATTCCTTGCCCAGATCAACAGCCGTGAGCAGTAACATGTAGAGATAACAGCTAACAGTTCAGATATTTTGTGAGAAAATTGTAACCTCCAGTAATGAGAGCTTCACCCCCCTTCTGGAGCTTGTAGCAATAAGATGTAAAAATATCTGCTGTCAGCTAACCAGTTAAATACAATTTCTTGAATTATAGCTGAAGTTATTACCCCAGCATTTGTATTCCAAGTGTGACCAGGAATAAATGAGTGAGCCCTATTGACCCCTCCAGTAAGACAGCCCTCCAGTAAGACAGCCCTACAGGGAGGATGTGAATAATGCTGCTTGGCTCCTCAAACAGCAGAGGGACAGTAGTGAATTGAATGTAGTTGTCAGCTCCCCTTCTCAGCTACACCATCTCACCAAAGCTCTCTGCCGATCCCATGCAACACTGGGCATGATACAAGATGGCGCTGGCTGTACCTCTCAGATTTTCGCACCAAGTCTGATTTGGTAATGGCCTTGGGAAATAGGAAACAATTAGTCCCCTCCAGCGGCTTGCAGACCTCATATACCGCTGCTCACCTCCTCCACACCGCTGGCACCTTCACTGCTACAACGCCAAGCTGCGGTCACTGTGCGTTGACTAGTCTTGCGGACTTCAATGTGCTCTGTAGGCAGAGTCCCAGAGTGCTAATCCCGGCTCTGCTCAGCTCTAAGGACCTCTGGCCAAGACCTCTCCTGCACCGCCGCTCTCCACCTCCTCACCGCCGACACCGTCCTAGTCACACCACCGATCTGCGCCTGCAGCTCACTCCACTGCTAGCAAACAGGCAGCCTGTTAATCTAGGGCTAGAAACGGGGCAATGGAGCCTAAATCAGGATAAAAGTCAGGATCTTGTCGGGAGCACTAAGACAGCAAGTCTTACTCTATCTCCATCCAGGCCCTGCCCCCCCAATAATTCAGGTTTAAAGTGGAGTGGAGATAGATGTAATGCCTAAGCGGGACAGTGAAAGTTCAAATACTTGCAGATAGGCTGTGGATAAGTGAAGGCAGGGTATTACCCGATCCTCAGGAATTGGTAAAAGTGCCCCAGTCCTCCTAGTAAGACACTCAGTTCCTCAGCTGTACCGGTTAGTAAGGGGTGGCCACCCTCCATGATGTGAACAACAAAATCTCCTCAGTACGCTCCCATACAGTATCCGATCTCAGGGTATGTCTCCAGATATTTCCAACTAAAGTTCGCAGTGCAAATACAAGATAAGCTCCACGTGGGTATCGCTGTATCACTTATGCGTTTCATCCATGCCAGCTGACTTTTTCAAAGGGTTGCCGAATATAAGGAGAAATCTCATGTGTAACATAATTAGCCAATTAGTTGACGTAATTCAGCTGTTCTCTCCTGACTATTTCCCGTATAATCAGGATCCACATTCAAAATAAAGTTTTTCCATTTCTTTAGAGTTAAAAGGTTTCACAAGTATTATGATTATTCCATAAATGCAAATAATAACAAGCAAAAAAATAACAGTAATAAATAGTAACAATATAAACCAACAAAAGGTTGCTGTTTCAGTGTTTATAACAATTAGTAACCCTTTAATATTTAAAGGGAATCCGTTTACAGTGACCCTACCGGCAAGTAAGAATCAACTGCTATTGGGTATTGATAATATAACTGCATATATGCTGATGTCTCAATCCAATTATTGTAGCCCCTTTAAATCCACAGAACATACCACTAGAAATAAGTCTATAAGCCCCTATTTGTAACAAGGTACTAAGTCCCTTCCAAATCAGTAACAATGCTACAGGATTTATATTTACAATTATTAATTAGGTTATACAATTGGTTTAATAATAAAGGGGGACCAACCCCCATCACATAAAAAATTGCACACCCCAAAGCTTCATTCTGTGTATCATAATTATATATTCTCCACATATTTGGGACTGTTCCTTGGTTTCCCACTACATTCATAATCTGGATAAGTGAAAACCAAGTGAATAACCCCAGTTTACATACCGCTATTAAAATATTAACCTAAATATACCTCATATACCTAATACTAATTTAATACTGAATAAGTGATTGTCTAACCACAGTTATATCCTGTGATTAGTACAAACAACAAAAAATTAATTCAATCCCCATTATATATATAAGAGCTTAATTCCACTTCCTAAACAATAAGTGTCAATAGCCAATTCAAATTTATATTTCCAATTTACTATATTATATCCCATAACACATGCCTCATGATATTGTGTATTTGTGTATAAATTTTTCTTTTTTATCATTTGTCTTATATATTTTTATATAAATTTAATGTATATTTATATTATTCTTCTTAACCACTAACATACCATTATATTGATGTAACCAAGATGTGTGTATACAGTATTAACCATTTCACAATCCTCAAGTGATCATACACCCAAATCATATGCTATTGGCCATATCATACAAGACCAATTCCATTATTGCAGAAAGTATAGTGATTTTACATATCTAAATCAATAAGTCCAATTAATACCCTGTACCATTAAATTCAATGACATCATTCATGCCATCAGGGACCAATGTTTGGAGGGAAAAAATCCAGTAGGCCTCACGTTGGCAAAGCCTACTAAATCTATTTCCCCCCTAGAGGTTGGGCTAATCCATTCTATACCCCAAATTGTTAGACAAGAGGGATCTACCTTGTGTACTTTTGAAAAGTGTTTTGAAAAACTAAGTGTTTGAACTTGTTTCATTATATTTCGCTTATGCTCCCTAAACCTCTCTTTAAGTTTCCTTGTAGTGCGCCCCACATACTGGAGTGCACAGGAACACTCCAAACCATATATCAGATATTCTGTCATAATATATAAACAGTCATAATATATATATGTCATGATATAAACAGGATGTTGTCCCCCCCAAAATCCCCACCTTTGTTCCCCTCCTTTGGGGCCAAAAGTTCCTCCCTATTTATTTTAGTAGCTTTCTCAAGGGCTTTTATCAACAATTCATTAGGATACCCCCTATCTCTAAAGTTGTTTATCATCTTATTGGCCTAGAAGTGAAAATCCTCCAAGTTACTACAGTTACGGCGCAACCTCACCAGTTGTCCATATAGGATGTGGTTGTGTCACGGTTTATAATGACTACTCCTGAAATGCAAGTAATTATTCGCATCCGTGGGTTTTGAATAATTTGTAGAGACAATTTTATTCCCACGGGGGAGAGGGTGACATCCAAGTAATTGATAAATTGCATGTGAAACTGAAAAGTACATTTTAAATTAAAAGAATTATTACTTAATTATGTAACAAAAGATTATGCTTAATCCACATCCCCCCAAAAAAGCAGGTCATCAATTAACTGCCTTTAGAACACCAGCTTTGCTTCCCAAGAGCCTCGCCACACATGTGTCTCCTCAAATTGTCCCATATACAAGTTAGCAAATCTGGGAGCAAACCTGGTGCCCATCGCGGTCCCGGTGACCTGCAAAAATAATTCAGAATCAAACAAAAAATTATTGTGGGTAAGAATAAACCAAATCGCGTCCAAAATTTACGGGGTCAATTTGATGGAGATTTTCCAGTATACCTTTATACATTATTGTGTTCATTATTGAGCTCTACGATTTTATTATTTATTTTATTGAGATTGTATGATTAAATTTTTCTTGCTAAACAGGTTGCTGTTTTTGTATGTTTTTCATCAGAACCAGGTATATTTATTTAATTAATATTTAATTCATTTTTAGCTCTGTTACCACTTGTGGTTTTTAAGTGTGAATCTGACCTTGGATCTCTGCCTTTGGTGTACATGAGACCCCGCTATCAAACCCCTTTTCAAAATCAAGAGCCATTAGATACATCCTTTTCTTCCTGCCAATGCAGTCACCTATCACATCTCTCAAGAGCATTAAATGATCCGTTTTTATCCTTTATGCTCCGCGCACCTGATCCTCGACTATCATTTGTTCCATCACAGCTTTCATTCTATTTGTCACCACTTTCACAAACAATTTGCTGTCCACATTGAAGAATGTTATAGGACTCCAACTACTCAAACACTTTTTATATCCCCTCTTATGTAACAAAACAACCACTCTGTCTTTCATCGAATCACTCATCCTGCAATTCTCAAACATATACTTAATGTCAACAACATCCTTACCCAAAACCTCCCACATCTCACTATACAGTTTAACAGGCTGACCATCTGCCCCAGATGGTTATTTCTCTTCATACCATCATCTTTCAACACCACGTTAATATCTCTGTTACCTGTGCACAACCCACACATTGCCTTTCTCCACACTTGATAACATTCAATGAAGCAGTTCCTAACCTCTTCATTTTCCAGAATATTAGCATTCAGTTTACACCTCTCCCAAAGGCTGCTCCCTTTCCACACTCAAACCTAAACTTTCCTCAACTTTATCATGGTCATGACTTCTTTTACAGACACATAATCCATATGTAACACAATCATTCCTCTGCCAGCCCTGTAAAAGACACACCTTCATTGCACATTCTTGCACCATCCATTAGTGAAATGCTGCCCATCATATTTTTTTTTACATTTTCCCGGTGACATCAGTCTTACCACCATCACTTCAAACTTTCAAACAGTTACTTTCTCTCACTCCTAACAACTGGTACATAAACACTAATTATGCTTACCTGACAACCACTGCAATTAACTCCCACCAAAATACATCCTCCCTTTCATTAACAATATGTGACTCTATCCTAACAGAGGGACTGGGTTGAGTTTCCAAGTGAATGTTGCCTCTTAGTCAGTTGACAGCATAGATGTTTCAACTCTCTATATAACAAATGCAGGTCTTCATACTTACAGCTGGGCTCTGATAAAACTTTCTCTGCCAAGATACTTATTTGGCAACATGGTAGGGAATCTAGATTGCAGCCAATCAGTAAATCATGAACGCAGTTTATTTACCATTTAGCAGCTGCTGGCTTCCTGCAGAGATCAGAAAATGGAGCTAACATCACCAATTCAATCAGATTAAGTCATATACTCTTTCTATTGAACATTGAATTGGTGACATTAGTTCCATTGTTTGAGTTTTGCAGGAAGCTGATAGCTGCCTATTAGTAAGTAAACAAAATTTTAATGATTTTACCATGGATACAATTTCCCACCATGTTTGTCAGATCTTTCCCTGTTTTGTGAAAGTTTAACTAAGCACAATTGTAGGTGAATTTCCGGTTACAATGTAAATGCTTGCAATTTATCCAATCTAACTATTGCTTGGGGATCTGATTGCATAAAAAACCTGGGACCAGCTCAGTGTCTTATAGTCATTGAGTACTTTACTAAACTGAGGCTTATGTACTTGAGTTGTTACCTGTAACATTTCACAGTTGTAAAGAAAACGGTCCGTCTGTAACAGTGGTCAGGTCCAATATGGCGATTTTCTGTTTTCTGCAATCGTCTGCCACTTTACATCGAAGATCCTAAAAAATAAAAAATATATATAATTCCAAAAGGAATATTTTATTACAAGAGTAGAACTCTATAAATGGTGATTAGTCGCTGCTACATTGATCTATTTATAGAGCTAAGAGTTGTCACATATAGTTTGCTAGTTAAAGTCCCGGAGGGATATAAATGTAAGTTATCAATAAGTTGGATGTAACTGTCAACATTTAAAAAATAATTGCCAGCTTAGCAGCTCCTTTAACACACCTATGATGCGGCTGTCCAATGCAAATGTAATTGAGTTTTATGAGTTGAGTAAATTTGGGATCCAAAGGCTCAAATAATGATAAAATATTTACAATAATTGATGGGGCAATAGAAAAGCAGCTAAAATGGAGCTGCTTTTCACAGAACAAACAACTATGAAAAAGCGAGTAGCGAAACGCGCGTCCGGTGTCTGGTAAGGGGTGACCGAGGTGCACCTTGGTCCCCTATTCTTTGTTCTCACCGCCAGTGTCTATTTGCAAAACTTCAATTTCCTAACTTTCCTATACCTAGAGGATTATTTGGGCATTAGATCAGGAAGGGTGTAATAACCCCTCCCAGGGAGATGTCCTGCCGTGAAGCGGTAGGCACTTTTAGGGAAAGTTTATTCTAGGAAGAAGGTTTCCTACTGTGTGGTTGATACATAATATATCTTCCTACCTAACACATCTGTTTGACCTTATCCCTGCCTATAAGTGTGATCTAAGTGATTATAATATACTAACACTTGCAGTGTGGCATTCTTGTAAAAATATTTCACCTTTTCAAAATTAAAATTGATGTTTTAATAAATTTGAGTAAAAGTGAAGTTTTATTATCTGTATTGGTGTGTCAGATTCATACAGTCAATAGTTCTATTTTGACTCTTGTACATACTATTATTTTGAATGAGTGTACGCCTGCAATCAGTTCTCTTTTCTTGTCTCTCTTGTATTGTTTGTTAACTATGCTAACAAGAAATGCAGAAGAGAGGGATAGAGTGGGGAATTCAATGCAGAAAGAAGACAGTTTCCTGTCCAAACTGGCTTAAGAAAACTCCCTCAGCCAACTCCTCGCTGGCTGAACAGCTAAGAAGAAACAACGCACGGTAAGATAGTGTAGCCCTATGGCACTCTTAAATGCCATAAGGAACCTAAAAATGGGGAGTGGGTTAGGGGCTGCATGAGTGAGTTAGGTGTGGTTGCTGTCCGAACCCTTAAGTGTGAATACAATCATTTATTATCTTTTTAGTATATGCTACAGAAATCTCTGTGTATTGTCAATAGAATGTTTTCTGCATTTTATATCAGTTTCTAAAATGCTCTGTGCTTTGTATACTATCAACTGAATGCTCTATGTATTGTACTGCAGAAAATAGAATGCTATATTTATTGAATAGTAGTCATTAGACTAGTCTTTATTACATAAAAAAGGGACATTGGGGTAGATCCAGAACTACGTTTGCCGTACGTTTATTCGCGTATCGTATTTTCCTGTGCGTACCTTCGATACACTCCCCTAGGCACACCCCTTGAATGTATGTATTTTGTCAAGATACGCTTTCCAAACCCTACCTTAACTTTTGCCAACGTAACCGATGTGATCCGCTCACGTACGTATGGGCAACACGTATTTACGCAGCTAAGGACGCCCATACGGTACACTTTAAATACAAACCCCCACCTACCTAATATATTTCAGACGTATTTTGGACTCACGTAAAATTGGCACGCCCACACGTAAGTATTTAGGTGACACATACGTGAATGGCCCATATGTTCACAATTACGCTACGTTACTGTGCGTATTTTCTATGATGCGCATGCGCAGTACCAAAAGGCGATTTTACGTCTCCGCCACGGGTAAATTCGCTCACAAGCGTTGTTCTGGATCTGGCCCATTATTGGTTGTGCTTACCCCTCAAGATAAATGTTTCTATAAACACACA
>WWET01000193.1:203370-215735 GCA_011038615.1 Limnodynastes dumerilii | reverse complement strand
TATGTCAGAGGAAGAAAGGGCAGGGAGTCGAAGGTGAGGGGGGGGTGGATGGGGAGGGTACAGGACGTTAGTGAGATGTCAACTAATTTCAGGAAACCATTCTGCGTCCCACTTCTGTGCTCAGAAATAGTTTTCTCTCTGTGTTTGTGAAATGACATCCCTATTTTCTGTAAGTATTTGGCTTCAGAAACATCATTTAGGTATGAAATATTTATTCGTTAAACAGGGTTGGATGAAAACCCAGAAAAGGATTACTTCTACAGTCATCAGCGTTGTTCCTAAGATTGTTTAAAATACCATGGCATAATAGAACATAAACAAAAGAGAGAGCGCCATTAACCAGTAACTAACGTTTTACTCTATCTGCAATATAAAATGCAGGAATATTAGTCACATGAATTTGCAACTACATAATAAACCATCTGTTAGTGTCAAGGCTTTTCTACGATGGTGGTCCTAACGCTAAACCATTTTGGGTCATATATTTTATGCATTAATGCTTCTAGTGGTACCCCAAAAACCTCCAAAAAAGCTTCTGTGACCTCCTGTCAGCTGCTGGTGCCGGACATTTATATGTTATACAAAATGGTATTTTCTCAAATCAATAATAATCAGTAATAATATAATAATGTAATAATATACCATAATATAGTGCAACACAGCGTAAAAAATGGCTAAATATAATATAACATGAAAATAAGCCTATACAACAATACAGGTTTAACACAAGAGCAATTTCTAACTAATGGTGTTGGGAGTGTAGGGGTAAAACACAGGGGCCGTGTTCAAGCTTCCATGTGTTTATGAGGTCTGGCAGTCCGCATGGTAGAGAGGAGTGAAATGCCTGTTACTCCCCTCTGTCATGAAGGCTTTAGCTCAGTTATACTGCCATAAGTCTCCCATGCGGACCACTGAAAGGCCTAAAATTGACATCTTACCCCTCACCCACCTTATGTACTTTTTGCGAGCCCAGGGGAAGACCTGTCCTGTCAGACAGATCTCTGAGCGTATGGAACCGAGTTCTGTATACGAGGAGATCCGCTGCGTAACATCAGGCACATGCCCACTTCTCTCCAGACACCCGTCTTACACCCTTTGATGTCAGACGGTAGAGCCGTAATTAGAAACTTTAGCGCCAGGAGCAGAAAGGAAAAATGGTGCCCCCTGACCCTGAATTCCAGACCAATTTAACCATAAACATTAACTTAGTGGTGCCCCCTTACGATTTTCCGCCCCCCATCACACACCCCTAGTTACCTTTCAGACGGAAGTCTGAATCTGGCCCAAGTTAATTGATTGACAATTAGCTCCTATTTAAGTCAAAAGGGAGACTTGATTCAGGACAAAAGGGTTTTCCATTTAATAACATACTGCTACTTGTTATATTCCCATTTCTGATACTGCTCCAGGAGCTGACAATCATCCTACAGCCTTCATCTTGCTGTAATATAAACACTGCTATGCAACGATTCTAGTGTCAACAAAATTCTGGCTCAACATAAGAAACTAAAACAATAAAAAGTCCAAGCAATATAATATGCATTTGTCTCATAGGAATCATTTGCCAAGGAAACATATTTTTATTTTACCTAATAATCACAAAATAAACATCAGTGGATCTTGCTGTCTTTACTATACCAGGTCGTAGTGTGTGCCCAGAAGGCTCTGCTCGTGGCCCCCAACTTTTCCCATGGTATGTCCTGTTTTTTTGGGGGTGTCTAGTTCCGTTATTTGGCCTCAAGTTCCACCACTGCACTAAGGACGTGTAAAGATGCAATGCAGTTCTCAGGTTACAATATCTAGTACAGCATTAGGCTAAATATTAAGGCATTGCATATAGAATAATGGTGTCAGACACACCTAGACACCACCCACAGTTCTGATGAACTGAACTCCGTTCCCCTCTTATAGACAGTCATGGTGCCTAATGAATGTTCTCTCTCTGCTGTTGCTTCATGTTTGCTGTAAATAGTTCTGTTCCATAATTTATGAAAATACATTAAACAATTATTAACAAAGATAAACATTTATCTAGAACTTGAAATTGATGTCTGGTCCAAACTTAGTAATAATGGCCCAGATCCAGACCTATGTTTCCCTTCTATGCACTCCCCTCGGCACACCCTTCGCTCATGCATACTCTGGCCATTTTACGCTTCTCAAACCCTACCTTAACTTTTCAAAGTGTAAGTACTGACATCCGTAAAGGCTACACGTACATACATTAAGCCCCACCTTCTGACCATCACTAATATAATCCCTAGTGTTCAAGGGGTGGGCGATGCTTGATGCGTGATCAAGTCCCGCCCATCCCTTGTAACTCTAGGGATTACAATAGACATTGATAGGGGGTCAGGACTTGTGGGAGATTTGCCGGCTATCCCGGGATACCGGGAGAACTGCACAAATTTTGGGAGTCTCCCGGATATTCTGGGAAAGTCGGCAACCTTGGCATTATATCAGACACACATTCATGTCTATCTGTAGTATTGGCTTCATTTCTGTCTCATAGAAAAGGGTTCTATCTCACTGGACGTTGTATAATTTCCCTGTGTTTCTGCTATTTGACCTTACTTCACACTACATAATATGGGTAGGTCCCTGTGATGTCACACCTGTCATTTAAATTAAGTTTTTTCTGGGTTTTCTCAAGTATTAAACTAAACCCAAACAAGAAACCTTGAGAAATCCCAATTGAAATGCACAAAATTCAGATGACAGCTGTAATATCAGAGAGATTTGGGTCATGCAGAATGAGGATTTAGTGCAGTGCTTCCCAAAGTCTTCTGACCACTGCACTAAACTGAACTGGAACTGCAGCCCTAAGACTGCCTCAAACAGAGAAATTTTGGGAACCACCGGTGTAGTGTATATACAAAAACACTGATCTAGATTTCAAAAGAAGCTAATGCTATCCAAATATCCAATGCTATCCAACACGTCAACACTGCAAACCATCAAAGCTACACAAAACAAGTTCATAAAACTGGAATGGAAACAGACAACTGGACAGGCTATAACTATGTCTAGAACTTCATCATGTTATATCTGTGGGATAACATTAGGCAGTTAAGTCAGTGACGCCTGCTAGATATTTTTAGAGGTTTCAATGATACAAATGAGAGAAAACAGCAGGGTTCAAGCAAACGTAGTGATAACTGTTCACATGGAGTTGTGATGCTCTTCTTAAGGAAAAACAATAATAACACAGTATATGAATTCACTAAGATGTCTGGAATGAAATTGAATAGATTGTTCTAATAACATCCAAGCAAAAAATAGGAGCGCTAGAAACTAAATTAAAATAATAATATATTTATTTATTAAATCAACATGAAATAAATTATAAATGATGCTGAGCATCACTTCCGGAACACGGGACCGAGTGAGTTGCCACACTTCCACAGGGCAGGCGGGACGCCGCTAGCCCAGTGAACGGGTCCCCTATTAGAGACTGTCTCTGCTATTTTCTCCCGGCCAGAGAGAAAGGAGGATAGAGACATCGCTCAGGTCAGACTGGTGCGATATATGGAATACTGAAGCGTCGGCTGATGAGATATTGAATCCAGTTCACCACGTAGTGACGGAGCTATTGCATTGTGCTGGGTGGATATTTATTTTAAATAGCTAACTGCTTTCATATTGATGTTATAAAGTCAGAAAGTCTTATAGCTGTGAATATTATACCATCATAAAGATCTAAGTTTCTTGTACGTGCGGTCTGGTGCGCAACAAAGTTGCAGTTTAAAACAACATTGATACTAAGCAGCAGCATCAGGAATTGGACTGAGTCTTTTTACTATGTGGAGTTATTGATATATGACTTTTTCACATATTGTGATTAATTCATGGGATTAGTGTTGGTTCTCCCTTCAAGGCAATTATAACACTGGTTGTTTTTATAATTTATTTCATGTTGATTTAATAAATAAATATATTATTATTTTAATTTAGTTTCTAGCGCTCCTATTTTTTGCTTGGATGTTATTAGAACAATCTATTCAATTTCATTCCAGACATCTTAGTGAATTCATATACTGTGTTATTATTGTTTAAATATATATTATTTTAATTTAGTGTCTAGCGCTCCTATTTTCTACTTAGATTTTCTTTTATAGAGGTGGGTTCCTCATATAGTGGTAGCAGCTGTGACACTATATTAATTTAAATAAGACCTAACTAGCGCCATAAGAAACCATTTATTGTTGTTGTACTAATAACAGGCCGGATCCAAAATGAAGGAAAAGAGCTGACTTACGCAGGGCCATCTTTTCCACTTGGCACAATGGGTAGGTACCTAGGACCCCACAAGTCTAGGGGGTCCTAGGTACATTGCTTGTGCATTGCTGCCCAGCGCCAACAGTCAAGGCATTTTCAATTGACTGTCCTAAAAATCAGAAGGCTGGCTGGACATACAAGGAGGGGACAGAAGGGCTGGCTGGACACACACAAGGAGGAGGAGTTTGGATGGCTGCAAAGACACACAAGAAGAGGTAAAGGTGTCAAGGAGGGCACAGCGTAATGATAAAGGGGAAATATTGTCATAATGAAGGGGCAGCAGTTTGATAAATTATCATTTATATGTTGAAATTAAGTGTTATTCAAAGCTTATAAGGTACAAAAGTTTTGGTTACGGGGGCCCCTGAGCATTGCTTTGCCCAGAGCCTACAATGCAATTAGGACGGCCCTTGACTTACGTACGAAATTCATCTCCAAATAGATACTGTGCATGTGCAGTACTTATTCTTCTGCAATGGAATGCAGCGGTCCAATACTACGTTCCGTGCGTCAATCAACTTCCCCAATGGGGGACAGGGACATTCACCATGCGTACATGATAGGCATGGCAGGTGACCTTAGGGATTTAAACCGCACAGTTAGGACTTGGGTTTAGTCCTTACGTATGATCCACTATTCCGCACACATGGGGATAATGTTGCTCCCAGGTGACGGATCCATTACCAGTATGTACTCCTGTGTGTAGTATTGTGAATGATAAATTCTGTGTGTTAGCCTACTTTGCGGAGACTACGCATGGAAATTCTCTGTAAATCTGTATCCGGCTCAATGGTCCTTGTTGCATGGTACCAGTTCATGGTCTTCCTTTTATTCTTACATTTTCTTTCTTAAATAGGTGTGCATTTTATTCCTTTTCTTCTTGATATTTCTGATGAGTTGTCATTTATTTTAATATATATAATAAAAGAAAGTAATGACGTTTCAGTATTCTCACTGATTATTCCAGTTGTAGTACCACAGTTGTAGCTCTACATTATTTTTGAAATTGGCCCCCAACCAGAAGGCAAATATACCAAATGTGTAATGTTACAGTTATACATTTATGTCTTATTAAAGCTGACCATACACTGGGACGATTATCAATCCCAGCAGGGGGCGGCCCGATAAAAAGGACGATTTCCCGCCTGGGCACTATACACCTCTCCTTCTGGGACCGATAATAATAGCAGATGAGAGGGAGGCTAGTACTATGCTGCTCTAACAGCTTTGATACCTTCAAAGCTGTCAGAGCAGCATAGTACATAGATATGGATCAGTTGAAGCCGCACTTCTCACAGCACGGCTTCGGCTGATCCCTGTCTGTACTTCTCCCTGCAATAACCGCTGCTGTTTATCTATGTACTATGCTGCTCTGACAGGTTTGAAGTATACCTTCAGAGCTGTCAGAGCAGCATAGTACATAGATATGCAGCAGCAGCTTTGAAGAATAGGGAGCCTTTCAAATAGCTGATTGGCTCCCTTAAAATATTGGAAGCTTTCTATGGTGTATGGTCAGCTTAACATTTAACAACAATGGGCCTGATGCAGACTTACGATGTAGTGCTGAGCGTACTAACTCTCAGCGTTACATCGTGGGACTCCCCCTGACACTCCCCCTGCCCTATCGTATTTACACTCCCTTACGCCGGCTGAAGGCTACCCTAACTTCAGCCAGCGTAAGGGAGTGTAAATACGCTGGGACGGCGGCATTAGTACGATAACGTCGCCCTCCCAGCCTCATTACCCTCCCTCCCCCCGCCTCCCTGCACTAACCTCAGTGTAGTAACGCTGGGGGACGCCCCCTCCATCCATGATCCATGATCGGGCATTGCCGTAGTTACGCCGGGCACATGCGTAGATCGGCTTTTCAGATGATCTTATGCCTACAACCGCCGTGTTAACTACGACGGGTGTAGCTCTGGATCAGCCCCAATTTTACTGCTACTGCAGCTTTCTGCTGAGCACCATCCTATGTTACCAAACACACATCTGTGCAACAAACTCTAATGCTTGTGAGAAAGGAGCAGGAAGAGACAGAAAATAGTGGTTCCCTTTAACCAGCACTATTATACTGATCAGATTATCAGTAATGTTGAAAATTATAGCAATAAAATATGCTCCTATAAAAGAGGGGATTTGTAGAGTTGGGAGTACGGGTAGTTTTAAGGGTTAGTACATAAATGCCACCTCATTTTTTCCCCCTGAGGGCGGGGGTTCGGGTATGTGGTTTAGTTTCTATTGCATGATTTGTTACTGGAGCACAGTTCATAAAAAGATCAGACTCCATCTGCTATCTAATGTGATAAAATTGGGCCAGATCCAGACCCATGCACACATTATGTGTATTATTAAGCACGATCGCGTAACGGGGAGAGCCCCTTGCACTCCCCGCTTTCGATAGTAAATTTGGACAATTACATGTCCAGATTCCTACCTTAAGTATTACGACTAGGTCTGCATCCATACAGCCACAAGCTTCCACCGGGGCGCTGCCCTCATTTAAATGGCTATCCCCTCTATATAGCAGGGATAGAGCCATCGTAAGGGAAGGGTCTGCCCCTTCCCAGTAAGTACTGGGAATTACTTTGGACCTATACCTATATGGAGAAATGTGGGACGATAAGGTTAAAAAGAATACTACATTCCCCTATACCTCAAATCCTCTACTCTAGAGAGCCCTATAATATAATTTTGCCTTTCTTTCTCTTTTTCATTTTTAGTGTTGACAACACGAACTCCCATTCTACCCACTGGAAAGATTTATATGTTATATCTCACCAAATTCCATTGTTTTTATAATTTTTTTTCCGCTTTGGCTTTCCTTTAAACATCTAAAGCCAATAGTATGAAAAAAGGGAATCAACTCAGATGTGAATATGAACAATTTATTAATTCTGGCACAAATAAGATATTTGTGTTATAATTATTATAAGCATAAACTTAGATCTGCCACATATTATTCACTTATTTCATCGTCCTGGTGCTGTCTAACTGCAACAAACACCATCTGTGATGGCTCTAAAAGAGGGACAAAAGTAAAGAGGAAACCGGCACAACAATGCCAGACAATAACAAAGGGTTTCTAAGGTAGCGGAACATCTATTTACTTTGTTAAGCTTTGATTAATGGTGATATCTTTTTCTATGAACTTCTCCTCAGAACAGTCACCATGATAGAAGATGTTTGATCTCTACTACATCGCATATAGTAGACTCTCCAACATTTCCCATTCCATTAGGTACAATCAATCCGTTCCTGAGCTTCGAACTGTCACTCACCTGGTTTAAATGAATGAACTAATATTTAAAGGTGGTTACTATAGTAACTGGCAGTTATAAACTGAGGAGCAGAGTATTTTGTACCTAATGGAATGGGTCATGTTGGAAGGTATGTATATAGGCTATACTTATGTCACTGAATTTTGTACTGATTCTTATTATATTCTACATAGAACAGAATTCGTACAGCATAACTAAAATACAAGTGAATTTAAATAAGTAAAAAAGTAAATAGAGGAATTTTGATGTTTACCACAAATAATTTGTCACAAACCACATTTTCAGGTCATGTCAAAAAAATGTACTCTACCCTGGATGGAATACTCCAAGTCAGAGATTCATCCGTACATACTGTTTTCTATAGTTTTCTATGGTTCATAACCTAGTACCAATACACTTTGGAAGAACAACTAACCAGAAACAGTAGCCTCCACTAGCCTGTTTATTTGAGAGTTAACTCACCTAGAGGTACCCTTTAATGCCTCCCTGATCTCCTGCTATCGCCCTCCTGAGAAATTTGCCGATAATATAAGGTAGGATAGGGATTTCTACTGACCCGGAAGGGCGAAGCTGGGTTGCGGTGAAGTTCAGCGGCATTCATTTCTCTTTCTATGGTTCATAACCTAGTACCAATACACTTTGGAAGAACAACTAACCAGAAACAGTAGCCTCCACTAGCCTGTTTATTTGAGAGTTAACTCACCTAGAGGTACCCTTTAATGCCTCCAAAATAGACTCTCTAGCGGACACTGTCACTTGCTCGACACTGATTGACACTTAATGATCGACAGTAAGGTCAATTGGCTTGATCCAGACTTAAGTAAGTGCTTGAAATTAGTTACTACTGGGCTAAACTATGTTGATTATATAACCAATATAATTATATAATTTTCCCATCAACATCATTTTTAGATTCGTACATGGTCAATCTCATGTTGTTGAATGTTTGAATGTTAGAAAAATGACTGTTAATTTTGTATACCACACCCTTCTATTGACCAAAAGCCCCTGGAATGTACAGGCCCCAGACATCGTTTCAAGAACGTTACACAAAATGGCGTTTGCTCATATCTATTTATAGGCCAATAAACAACTGCACACAAGATAGGTTTTAACTATAATGGTTTTTCTAATAAGGTGGTTCTAATACTAAGTATATAGGAAAGGGGAGAGGATGGAGAGAAAGGTCAGGGTTTAGGGGAGAGTGGTGGCGCACATTAATAACAATATACGCATGAACAAATAAAGTCAAGATCCCCTGAAATGAATATGTATAATAGTATACAGAGTAGTCCAAACATGTGCATCAATCAGAAAGTTGAGACAAGGTTGACATGCTGATCCTCAGGACAATGCTTATACCCATTTATATTTTTCTCTATCACCTTGTCTTAACTTTCTGATTGATGCACATGTTTGGACTACTCTGTATACTATTATACATATTAATTTCAGGGGATCTTGACTTTATCTGTTCATGCTTATATTGTTATTAATATGTCCACATCCCCATAGACATCCCTTTTATTTCATTAGGCTGTCTGCATGCAGGTCACTCCAGACCTAGTGGTTTATTTCTTTTTAACCACTCAGTTTAACCAGTGCGCCACCACTCTCCCCTAAACCCTGACCTTTCTCTCTATCCTCTCCCCTTTCCTATATACTTATTCATATCAGGGCCCCTTCTAGTGGCAGCACCCCTATCATTTATTGAGGGTTAGTGTAATTTATAATCAATTGGAGTTTCCTGCTCAAATATATGTATAATTCTTATCTTTCTTGAGCGGCTTAGCTATCTTTCCTTGACCTCCCTTCCCTTACCCTTGACCTTTCTTTGGATTCATCGGTTCTAATACTAAACAATCAGCATCCCAGTGTTGTGTCTTATATCATTAGAGATGGTCTTTTGCTGTGTGCTTGTTGCATCCTGCTTATTATTGGCCCACAAACACCTGTCTGTATTCTCCATCAACTCTTGGTACAGAATGGGGCTTATTCAGAGTTTGGGAGTAAGGGGAAAAAAAGGTGCAAGTGCACCTCTCGGAACTCTGAATCAGCCCTAATGTGTTTATGCTGCAGATTAGGAACTGATGGAATATGCAATAATGTTTCTGAAATATATTTTAATGTATTACACATTTTATTCAATTAAATAATTACAAGAGCAATTACACTTTTTAAGGGTATGAGATAAATGTACGTCAATGTTTTCAAACCACATTTGTTGTTTGTTGGAATGCTGAGCATCTCAAAATGCATCATGTGACACATAATATCATTAGACTTATCCTATCAGTATTAACGCTGTGGAAAAGGCTGTAAACGATACAAATGGCAGTTTGTAATGCTCTCAAGGCTGGCTGTAATTAAGTTTAGATATAATCATGCCAATAACTGTGGAGTATAGTGACTCTAGAGACGAGAGAGTAAGAATACTCCATAATGTGGTAACAATTAGAGAAGACGGGGTCATTATAGTGTTATCACTTGTGATTAAGTTCTTTTTAATGTATCTGGTAAATTGTTGTTTTTAGAATCATTTCAAATGTGCTCTAACACAATCAACTAATGCAATCTATTGTTGTCTAATACCATATGAGCTGTTTACAGAGACTCATTTCTTCTGTCTGGAATCCAGAATCTTCTATAACTGCTAATAACATATTATCCTGTGTCATGTAAGGCTCTTTAAATGTTGATTTGTTGATCCAGAGTAGAATCTATCTATATAAAAGCCATTCTGCGCCTCACCGTTATACACATATGCAGTAGCATCCACACGGTTGTGATGCTATTGCGCATGTGCATTGGTCGGGAGCAGAACTGCTCTCCTCAAAATGGGCCTGATCCAGAGCTACGATGTTACACTGAGCGCTGTAGCGCTCAGCGTAACATCGCTGCTGCAAGGCTATAGCAGTGTGGTGAATACTGTGACATAATGATACACAGCAACAGTGACTAAATAGAATGACAAATGTTCAAGGAACATGTCATTACAGACAGATCCTTTAAATCTTAGCTGAAGTAGAAAATACCTCTCTTTGCTGGATGTAGGCTGATATACAACTTTATAGTATGAAATCTTGCCCAATATAGAGGAGAATGCAATTCCTTTGACACTCGACAATACATCTGTAAATATACTATTTTCTGATTACTGCAATGTCAGATTTATTAAGGGACACAATTTAGAACCCATGTCAGCTGGTGCCCATTTCACAGAACAATCTATCTATATAAAAGCCATTCTGCTCCTCACCATTATACGTGTGCGCAGTAGCATCCACACAGTTTTGATGCTATTCCACACGTCCATTGGTCAGGAGCAGAATTATCTAGAAATGTCTCAAAACCTCAGTCAGACCCACCAAGTGCCCCACCAGTCATAATGCCACCTCCACTCCTATGAGCCCCCTGTAACTCGCCACCTGTTCCCCTCTCACTGTCTCCGATATGGAGTTTGGATTAATAAGGAGGTCCTGCAGTTCAGAGTGGGCGGAGCCTGGGGAGTGGTAAGTGATGTATCAGGTGGCCAATAGGAGGCCTCCTGTAACAGAGCAATGTGTGACGTGGCTCCTGGTGAGTAAGAAAAGCCCCGCCATGACGTCACCGTGGCCTGCACTGGCCCAGCAGCAGGTGTCAGCCACCAGTCTCCCCCAACCCCCAAGGGACCAGTCAAAACGCCACATCCACTTCTATATGCACAGAACGCTACAAGTGCCCGTGTGTGAGTTCTGTGCCGCAGCAGCAGACTGGCCAGAGGAGGCTCCTTCCTGGAGTGTCAATGCTACTCCCACAACCCTCACTCTGTAATCTAAAAAGCTAATTTCCCATCATTTTGACGGGCGTTTGACTAGTTTAGTATAATTGAGTCATCCACTGGTATTAAAAATGTAAGCTTTAACTATAATGGGCCAGATCCTGAGCCATGTACGCTGGTGTATTTATACTAGCCGATGACGTAAAATCAGCAATTTGTATATACTGCGCATACATACCTTCAATGTAAGTACTAACGAGAGGGTGTCTCTTCCATACGACACCCGGAATTACGCTCTGTAGGCGGAGGGAGGCATTTAAATCATTTAAATCGTACAGTATGGGCTGGGTTAGCCCGTTATATACGACAATGCCTTACGTACATAAAAAGTTAAGTTAGGGTTTGGCATGCTTAAAACGAGTAAATTATGTACGAGCGAGTGCCTAGTACTTACAATAGCTTAAATACACTACGCCAACGAGCGTAAATACAACTTAGGTCTGGATCCAGCCCAATGTTTTTAAATACCACTGGAATTATTAATGCAAGTATAGCAATACAATGTCAGTATGCCCACATCTACTTGTGATATTAAGGTGGGAAATAGGTGGGGGAAAAAAATGATGTATGTTCTAGGGCAGGATTGCCTTATATTTCTTTCCTCCGGGAGATCTCGGAATGAAGCAAGTGATGCTGGTATAAAGGCCTATCCAGTATTAAGAAGAATAACACTTCTGGATTCAGATAGCGGCTGCCTATCTGTCTGTCTGATTAATAATAGAAGTAGATTATATTACAGACCCTAATTTTCTTATATTCAGAGGAAGATTATCATATTAAGCAACTGCTATGTCAAAAAACATCAGTGTCATAGGGCCTGATCCAGACCTACGCCAATGTGCTGTGCTTACTAAAGCACAGCATATCGGCGTTCACTTTCCCCGACACTCCCCCTGTGCGGGCGTATGGCCCTTTCCTTACGCCGGCTGAAGGCTACCCTAACTTCAGCCGGCGTAAGGAAGGGGCCATACGCTCGCACAGGAGCGTAT
>WWET01000193.1:160948-173539 GCA_011038615.1 Limnodynastes dumerilii | reverse complement strand
GCGGCGTGGTTATTGTATAGATCTCCTCGGCAGAATGAGAGATGATCAAAATCGAAACTGTGTATGCTGGGGGGACAGGACACCTGATGAGGGATGTAGGGGTGACTTGACACCTAATGGGGGATGCTGGGGGGGGACTGGACACCTGATGGGGGATGCTGGTGGGCTGGACACATGATGGAGGATGCTCGGGGGGACAGGACACATGATGGGGGATGCTGGGGGGACAGGACACATGATGGGCGATGCTGGAGGGCTGGACATATGATGAGGGATATTGGGGAAGCTGGACATATGATGAGGGATACTGGGGGTACTGGACATATGATGAGGGATAATGAGGGAACTGGATATATGATGAGGGATACTGGGGTACTGGACATATGATGAGGGATGTTGGGGGGCTGGATATATTATGAGGGATACTGGGGGAACTGGACACACGATGAGGGATACTGGGGGCACCAGCCTGTCACTCGTCTGTCTTCTGTGGACCTGATCATACAGGTTTTTTGAGGTGCGCTGTGCTCCACTGGCACTATGGTAGTGCACCTCAAACAGCCTCTATGTGGGGGGGGGGCCCAAGCTGACCTTTTGCACTTGGGCCCATGAACCTTTAGCTACGCCCCTGGGCGTAACATCCCTACGCAAGGTGATTATATGCATTGTGGAAGGGAGGTGGTATGGTAACAGAGTATTGGTTAGGCACACACAAATGACAACACATTCTGTATGACCAGAGGTACACAAGGAGAAGTTAAGATAGGGTTCTAAACATATAAGTCGCTTAAATTACGTAAGGGAGAGGGGAGTGCCAGGGAAGTGCATTTATCCTTAGTAGTGCAGAACTTAGGTACACTTGCATATATAAGACGACATTCAGTCTGGATCTGGCCCATTATCTTTTACAAAGTCAAAAATTTGGGCGGTTCTGTTTTCAGGTTGGTCATTAAGCTTCCATTGTAGACAGACAGACTATATCCCAGCTTGATCTCTCAGATCTCCATAGGACATACAACTTTTCAAGGCAAGGAAGGTTTTTTCAGAGATTGGGCTGCACCCAATCTCTGAAAAAACCTTCCTTGTCCATTAAGAATATCCTCTACTCTCCAAACTTTCAAGGGCTCACTTAAAACTCATCTCTTCAGATAGGCTTACCAATTTCCTCAAACTACTTAACATTTTCGTACCCTATTTACAACTAGTCTACCAACTAGCTTTCCTTTCTGTTATGATTTACACAATCTTGAACATCTTTTCTTTTCATCCTAAAAGTATCCTGAGTTTTGATTCTAACACGCTGTGAAACGGTATCATACAGAGCACTGAACATTCTTATTATCCAACCTGACTGGTTCAGTTTGTGATATTTAGCACTTGCCCTAATGTATCAATCCACAAAGTTCTATAAACGGAAAGTTTGTGAGCAGGGCCCCCTTATCTATCCAGTCTGTTTGTTAATACCAGTTATGTTATAATGATTGCTAAAATTTTAAAATGCCACGTAATTTGATAACACTATAAAAAACATGCCAATACATAAAAAAATATAAATGCTCAAATCAATTTTAAAGTTAATCTAGAGCAGGTAGTAGAGAGGTATGAGGGGAATCTTCCCAGATACATGAGGAGGCACCCCATGCCATTCACTAGTAATTAAGCAAGTCATTCTATCTTTAAATTAAAACACAGAGAGAGAATGACATGGTTAGTTACTGGTTAATGGCAAGAGTGCTGGGGCCCCTTTCTCTTATTTCTATGAATATATATAGGTCAAAGTGAAAAATGTTGGCCATTTTTTGTTTAGACTACATATTGTGTGAGTTTATTGGGAAAGCAGAACATGGCGTATTTTTTTTGTTAGATAAATAAGGTTCTAGGAGACAGCCCTTTAAGGATTAGATTTGTGAGAATTTTTATTTTTTTTATAATATGGGAAAATATGCCCTATTATGTCACGTGTCAGCTGACAGCCCTGGGTATATTCGGGCTTCACATTAGAGTAGCAAGATATCTCTGCCAAATTTGATATATTTAGTATATAATAAGCCAGTGCTTTTTTGTAAGAAAAAAGGTACCGGAACTCACATCAACTCAATCACAAGCCAAGCAGCGCCATCACAACCAGCGCGGATGAAGTACGCATGCCTCAGACTCGACACACAAGCAGCCCGCATGCACCATTTTAATGATTTTGATGCCAAAACTTTGGATAATGCATCGAATAAAGGTGCCAGAACTGTGCGCCGTTGCGTTCTATGACAAAAAACACAAAAAATTCCATAGGCAAAAAAACATTGCGGTTTAACATGTCTGATTAAGGTTTAGAGACCTTTAAAACTTTACCATTGAAACTCCATAAAGCAACAAAGTTATAGCATTAAGGCTTGAGCCTTAATTTTTGTATTCCTTGAGTGTAAACAAAATGATGATTACTCATATCAATATATAGGTCAATTAAAACAATTGTCTGAAGACAGGAGTAATATGCTGTAACAGAAACAAAGGAAAGAAATGCTCTACAAATACTGGACCAGATTCAGAGATGGAAAATAAGGACCGGATTCACAGATGCGTGTTTACTACGTGCACGTTTTTAGCCAACCAATTAGAAAGGCAACACCCATGACACTCCCCCTAGCATGGCCGGTTTTTCGGTGACTTACGCCTCCATAGGGCACCCTTAACTCTACGGGTGTACTTACGCGCGACTGTTACTTCCGTACGTGCGTATTTTACTAACCGCGCCCTCAAAAGCCCATTTAAATGCCTCCCCCTTCCACGTAACTTCAAACGTACGGAAAACAACCACCCCCCTCCGTACGTATGTTTCTAAGTGCGATTCACAAGTCCATGCCTAAAGTACTTACGTGCGTAAATACTAAGTAATTTGCGTGGAAAAGTTTCTACACATGCGCAGTCAATTCGCTCCTAAAAATACGCACGCAATCAGACGCAAAAACATATCTGTGAATACGGCCCTAAGAGAGGAAAGTTACTCCTGGGCTAAACCATATTGATTTCAGGAGAGTAAAATTTCATCTGTTGCAAACAGTATTAGAGTTGAGAGGTGGTGTTTCCTATCCCAAGTCTAAATAACAGTGTGATAGTAAAGCTGGTCAGTATCTGTGTGCAGTAAAAAATTCAAAGATATATCTCTGCATGCAAAGAATACAATTAACTTGACTCCCCCTGCAATCAATATGGTTTGGCCCAGGAGTAACTTTTCTCTCTTATTTTCAATCATTAAATCTGGCCCGCTGTCATTAACCAGTAACAAACTATAACATTCTGTCTGTAAAATAAAATGCAAAATAAAATGCAGAAATGTTACACAAACCTGCATATATAAGAAAAGCCACCAGCCACTATCAAGACATTTCTGCAATGGTGGTCCTAACGTTTATCAGTGAAAGTCCCTATATATCATGTGATTTTGTTGTGTTATTGTAGGAAACCTTAATCTGACTTGTTAAACCACAAACATATATATATATTTTAATTTTTTTTTGTGCAGAGAACACAGGGCTAAAAAGTGACAAAGTGGATCAGTTACACATCTCAGAGACATTAACCAGGCACCAATGGGCCATCTTGACTCCAAGCTTGGAGCCTCTGTGAACTGCCTCCCTGAAGACAAGCATCATAACAGAGAGTGTGGGGCAGCTATGAGTGTTGTGTCTAAGGGTGGCCTGACCCCTAAGACCAGTCCTGCTACTTATACAAACTGCTATTGTTTAATATTTCTGTTGTATTTTTTTTTTTGCCTTCCCATTTAAAACAGGAACTTAAGAGATGTGTAACATGAGAATTGAGAAATAGCTCTTGTTCATTTGTTCTTGTTTCTAAACTTTTCTGGGTATTAAATTTGTCAATAATAATCATTGTGTATTGTGCTGTAGGTATAGTTAGAGCTCTTCTGTAATTGTGCATATTTCCTATAAGCTGAAATTGCACCATTACGTGAAAGAAGAATGAAGTGGGTGTTAATGAGACATTGGTTGTTGTCAAACCTAAAGTTGCTTTCAGCCTTATGTAACTTAACAACACTGTAGAATGACAGTAATCAATATTTTTTGGTTTTGCACTAATTATGTTAAGTATAGCAATTTCACAAATGATTGCAAGTCCTGATGCCGATTCCTGTGTACACACTATACCAGTTTACCAGCAGGTCTGAGATCATCATCATCACTCCTAACCATCTGCTGAAACAATTGTGACTCCGTACACACTGTACAGATATCTGCCTATGTGCTTAGAAGATTGCCAGGAGAGTTGGACAGGGGGTCGTACAAATGCGTTCACACTGCCCACAGTGGTCTAATAACATGCTATTGTTATCGTATGCTTTTGGAACACTCATAAATCCAAATCATTCAATGTGATCCTTTTTTATCAGCAATAATCAAGATCAAGGGAACGTACCCACCGTTGAGATATTGGCCCGGATTCACAACCCCGAACGTATTGCACATACGTCCTTAATTTACCAATAATAGCTACCACGCATGCGTAGAGACTATTTTACATAATCTACGTATCATTTCGTTTTGTAGATTGGGTATATGCGGTCTTAAAGACCGCATATACGCAATCTATGTAACAAAATGATACGTGGTTTACGTAAAATAGTTACTACGCATGCGTGGTAGCTATTATTGGTAAATTAAGGACGTATGTGCAACACGTCTGGGGTTGTGAATCCAGGTCATTGTTCCAAATCATATGGAATCATATGATAAGCCCCATAATGGCATTGTTATGTCACAGCTGAAATCAGGTCAGACACCACCTTGCAATCTTGATGACAATCTCCTCCTTAAATTAGATAACATCATCATCTCACAAGACCAGGCTCCACCCACAGCGCCTGTCCAGGAACAAATCCTAATCTTGTTTTTTTTTTAAAAAGAAAACAAAACAGTAAAATTGTACAATGATAATTTCCAAAGTGCTTTGTGCTTATTTTGTAATGTAGTTTAGATCAAACATTGTCACTTAGCTGCAAACATTTGGCAGCTAATAAAAACTACTATTCAAGAAAATATGTTAATTGCAGATCAAACACAAATCCCTTTCAGGAAGATGTAAACCAGATAAGTGCAAGCTGTAGTTTAAGAGCCAATCTTGAATGCAGTCTTTATTCTGCTTGGGTAAAGTGAAGGCACAAAATATTCTTGCTATGACAACGACCCTTTGTCAGCTATTTAATCATGAAGAATAATGGCTGCAGTGCACACACCCATTATTTTTATAGAGGCTTTGGACCATATTCACAACTAAGAGTAAGTTAGGTGCGAACAGAACCACATCTAACTCAATCGTCCTGACCTGAACCCACCTCCTGTTTTTAGGGCTACCTT
The DNA here is from genome assembly GCA_011038615.1 of Limnodynastes dumerilii. NCBI lineage: Eukaryota > Metazoa > Chordata > Amphibia > Anura > Limnodynastidae > Limnodynastes > Limnodynastes dumerilii. The sequence goes on along the minus strand of WWET01000193.1, from coordinate 168,173 downwards.
ATCTTTCCGTGCATAGTTTACTTCTTAAGAAAGAAATTACGCTTGGAGAATGGTTCTCCCCACCCCCCTGCAATCCAAGGCTAATCTATATACCTCCCCCACCCACCTCATTCACAAGGCTACCTTGGCATGCCTCCTTCTGCTTAAGATTCCTCGTGTGGTCTTTAAAGACCACACGTAGTCTATCTGTTTACATAAATGGTACGTAGATTGCGTACATGCGTGGGGCATTTACGGGTAGAGTAATTGGATGCTTAACTTACCTTCGCCGTTCACATTTTTCTAAACTCGGCAGGACTTTGTCAGGAAATATTCTTCATGGGGATGTCTCACAATGACATTCCCATCGCTGCTTTCAATTCTAAATGGGCTTCTTCGGAAAGAGGCCCAGAAAAACACATTCACAAAATGGCTACTCACATACACCTCACACATCAAACTCACTCAAGACTGAACCAGGAAGTAAAGCGCCTTTAAATAGATCTCACATAAACTCTCAAAATTTTTGAAGGATCTGCATTGATTTGTAATGCATCTAGGGCGATTTACATGTAAGAAACCATTTTTCCATAGAAATCTTTGGTTTACTTTAAATCACTGGCATCAGGGGCGATTTAGAGCGCCATTAGAAAAATCACTTCTGTCACAATATGCGGCAAGTTCTGCACTTACCCGTTCGGCTGCGCGCTGTCCGCGGTCCCCTGCAGGTGCTCTGGTCTTCTGGCTGACAGAGTCTGTCACTGAGACAGTGACAGACTCCACTACTCACCATGCTGCAGCTTCATCTCGGCGTCCCACGTGTGTTTTGGCGCCAGGATCAGCGGTGCCTCCAGTCCGTGGGCGCCGCCATCTTGGAATACTCACGTGACGCTGAACTGCCAATGAGAATCCTCTTCTCCGGTCCTCCAGCCAATCGGTGCACAGGGCGCTCTATTTAAACCCTGTGCACTCTATCCTCGGTGCCCAGATCTACTTGGTCTTTATGAAGCTGGATATCCTGACAGAGCTTGAACAACTAAAAATAAATTAACAACTAAAAATAAATTAACACACGTATTAGTTCCGCGATCACCCAGCTGAACACCCCCACTTCTAGGGTGCACCTGACACCCCCAAAGTCCACACTCCCTATATAATATGGGGGGAGGACAATTGTCAGTCTATCAAAATAATTTGAAGGGGAACGTCCGCGGGCTTCTAAACAGTCTTGTTATGGTGTGAGTATCAGTTCTCTTCTTCCTTCACTCTGTGTTGTTCCTCAAATGAAAGAGAAAAATCCCCATGTGTAGAAACTTTTAGAAAACAAGCGGAAAAAGGGGGGGAATCTCCCCTACTCACATGGGTCTCCTCTTGTTTCCTTGCTATAAGACCGGTCCTTCGGTGTTCTTTCTTTTCTCCTTTAAATGTGGCCTGAAGTCCCCGCCTCCTCTCTCCACATAAAAGAGAAAGCGGTGCAACCCTGTGCAGTATCGTTGAGTCACCAAAAGAGAATCAAGGTAAGATATACTCACAAACTCTTTCTCTTTCTTAGGACTCAAAATGGTGTCTTTATGCTTTTTCTTTGAGCAGGAATTTCTCCCAATGGCGGCTCCCTCCTACTTCTTCGGTTCGGCTAACAGCCTGAAGTAAGTATCTTTACGTTCTTTTTTATCCAATAGTCTCTCCGACCAGGACCTCTCCCTCGCAACGCAGGATCAGGTCCTTCAAAGATCTCGAGGGGTAAAAGGAAACAACGACGCAGCCAATTCAAAGCAAAGGAGACAGAAAACCTTTTGTAGGGGGTTCCACTGGGGGGGGGGATTCACACCAGTAAGTTATACTCATACTTTATTTCTTCGGCTTACAGCCTGAAGTAAGTATCTTTACGTTCTTTTTTATCCAATAGTCTCTCCGACCAGGACCTCTCTCTCGCAACGCAGGATCAGGTCCTTCAAAGATCTCGAGGGGAAAAAGGAAACAACGACCTTGTGCAGCCAATTATGTGCATAAAGGGATTCACACAGGTAAGTGGTACTCACAATTAATTTCTCCTCCACTAGACTCTAAATATGGTTATTTATTGTAAATTATTCTTCCAGGCTGATTCCTTCCTCTCCGTGATTACAAAGGGGGTCTCCCTCCTCCACCTGAAGTCCCAGGAGGTGATTGCCAGCCTCCAGGGGGTGTGTGGTGGCAAAGGTGCCAAGTTCCACTTCCACCACTCAAAAGGACCAGACTCCACTTCGACCACTTAAAAGGATGGACTTTTAATCACAATAAAACTTACAATAAAAAACAAAATAAATGAATAAAACTTGTGAAACTTCCTTTGTCTTCTTTATAGGGGGAACCACTGGTAACCCCGGGTAGGGGGTAGCTCAAGTCACTGCTCCAAACCTCTCTCTCCTCCTAGATGTTGAACACTGTATAACTAGCTGACATAATTGGGCCCATATGTCTGCAGGTGAATAAAGTGGGAGGGAAGATAGGCCTTCTAAAGCAGAGTACAAAAAGTTACCTCCTTCTCCAATGCGTTTCAGGCATAGATTGCCCTTTCTCAAGGAATAAAACTTTATTTTTATAAAGTGTGAGTATAACTTACTGGTGTGAATCCCCCCCCCGGTGGAACCTCCTACACAAGGTTTTCTGTCTCCTTTGTTTTTTGGGAAGAGGAAGGAGCCGCCATTGGGAGAGATTCCTGCTCAAAGAAAAAACATAAAGACACCATTCCGAGTCCTAAGAAAGAGAAAGAGTTTGCGAGTATATCTTACCTTGATTCTCTTTTGGTGACTCAACGATACTGCACAGGGTTGCACCGCTTTCTCTTTTATGTGGAGAGAGGAGGCGGGGACTTCAGGCCACATCTAAAGGAGAAAAGAAAGAATACCGAAGGACCGGTCTTATAGCAAGGAAACAAGAGGAGACCCATGTGAGTAGGGGAGATTCCATCTTTTTCCGCTTGTTTTCTAAAAGTTTCTACACATGGGGATTTTTCTCTTTCATTTGAGGAATAACACAAAGTGAAGGAAGAAGAGAACTGATACTCACACCATAACAAGACTGTTTAGAAGCCCGTGGACGTTCCCCTTCCAACTCTGTCATAAACAGCTGGGGAAAATGCAAGATCCACTTACTCATTCCTGTTGTGACTGTATTATAGTCTAACATATCTCTTAAAAAACGGTAGCGCATTGTAATTGCATTTAGTTTTGGAGAAGGTTGGTCTAACAATTTATCTAATGGATTGTTCCATTCCAAGTCAGTAAAGTCACGAATTGTTTTAGCTACAAAGTATTGTGCTTAAAGAAAAGCTACAGGGTAATGTTCTAATATAGTAAATTTCTCTTTTGCTGCTACAAAAGTATGCGGTTTTTTAGTTGTTAGATTTACCAGGTGACCTACATTATACAACCCTTTCTGTTTCCACCTAGTAAATGGATAAGTGGCATTACCCTCCTGAAATACAGGATTAGATAAGAATGGCAATAATAAAGATTTATATCCATTTAAGGAATATTTGTTACGTAGGATATGCCAGACCTTTCTCGTATGCCACAATAAGGGATTATTTTTAATTTGCGGCTCAATTTCTTGATCTTCCCTATGTAGAAAACTAAGCAGGCCCACATTTCCCAAAAATGCCTCTTCTATAGCGCAGTTACTATATATGCTGGTATCATGCACCCAGTCTCTCAGATAGCGCATTATCGCTGCCAAATTATATACTCTTATATTTGGGAGATTCAGGCCTCCATTATTGACTGTCTGCTACAATTTTATAAGACTAATATGTGGCGCTCCGTCCTTCCATATAAATTTCCTAAATAACGTTTGAATTCTGGTAATGTCTCTCCGGGTAATTACCAAATGTAAAGATTGTATGAGATACATAAGTCACGGAAACTTAACCATCTTCAATAAGTTACTGTGTCCCAAAAAGGACAAAGGGAGTTGTCTCCATCCTTGTAAATCAGTCATTATATTCAAAATGGCTGCACTATAGTTGAGGTCATATAGCCTCGAGATTTGCCCGGGGAGTTTTATTCCTAAATAAACGATATAGTCTTTTTCCCATTTAAACTTCATGCGATCACTCCATAACGGAATATTTCCAGATTTAGTTAATGACATTGCCACCGATTTGGACATATTTATTGCAAACCCTGACACCTTGCCATAATCTAAAAGTTTATCTAAAATGATTTGCAATGATTCCTTGGGATTTGCAATATATAGCAGAACATCGTCTGCGAAGGCGGACAATTTTAACTCCAAACTACCTACTCTTATTCCCTTAAAAGTTGCCATATTATTCAGTATACGGAATAAAGGATCGTTAGACAAATTAAATAATAATGGCGATAAGGGACATCCCTGACGCGTGCCTCTGCGCATCAGAATTTCATTCCCCATCACTCCATTCACCAATAATGTAGTTTTAGGCAGTGTGTACAGATAAGATATCAAATTGATTATAGAAGCGTCAAAATCTCTCTCTCTCAATACCGAAAACAGGTGGGGCCAAGAGACCGTATCGAAAGCTTTAAGCTTAACAACATGTGATCATGAGGATTTGACTGATTGGAAGCTGATACTGCTGCAATTGCCATTCTAATGGCCCTCGCTGCTTGCCTTCCTTGAACAAAACCAGTTTGATGATTTGTTAATAAGTCAGGCAGAATCGACTGTAGACGATTAGCAAATATCTTAAATTTTTAAATCCGTGTTCAATAATGTTATTGGCCTGTAGGAATCTAGATTTAGTGGATCCTTATTAGGTTTAGGGATCAGGGTAGTAATAGCCCTATTAAAACTTGGAAATGTAGGATTGTCTTTAAATAGTATGCAATGTAGTTCCAACAAAGGTGGGATAATAACCGTTTGCAATAATTTTAAATACTCACCAGTGTACCCATCAGGGCCAGGTGCCTTATTTAATTTTAAATCTTTTATAACCGCATTTAATTCTTCAGTTGATATGTCTGCCATTAAATTTTCCTTCTGGCTCGCTGATAGCTTAGGCAAGCGTGCCTCTTGCAGGATTGTAGCCTGTAACTTTGGATCATGATTAATTGGATTATAAAGCTGTGCATAAAATTCCTGAAAATTATCCAGTATTTCTGATGTGGACACCGTGATATCATTAGATCGCAGATTTCGAATTGCAGTAATAAATGACTTTTTCCGCCAAGGTTTTGACATATTAGCTAGTAAACGACCTGCTTTATCCCCCCATCTAAAGTATTTATGTCTCATGTAATCATGTAATCCATATCAACTTTAACCCTGGAAGTAAGGAATCCCTCCAGAACCTGTTTGGCTTGAAGGTAAGTATTTTTATTATTCTCAGTACGGGTATCCAAATATTTCTGGAAAGTATCTCTAACCTCTGATTGTAATGACTCATATTGTTTCCTATCCTGTTTTCTTTTATTGGCCACATATGGCATGATACAACCTCGCATTACTGCTTTCGAGGTTACCCATAACAATACTGGATTGTCCCAATGCTCAATATTATTATCCAAGACATCCGTAAATTTTACTGTCAGAAAGGATTTAAAATCTGGTGAGTGATAAAGATAGGGAATCTCCAATTGTACGTCGCATGTGGATGTGAAGGTGCTTCTAAAATGATAGTAATAGGGGCATGGTCTGATATCAAGATGTCTCCAATTTCTACAAGTTTAAGTTTTGTAAATAGGGTATCAGAGATGAGAAAAAAGTTGATTCTAGAGAATGAATCGTGGGCAGCAGAATAGCACGTATATGATTTGTCAGAAGGGCACGTCACGCGCCAGGGGTCATTAACACCATGAGTGCACTTAAAATTCTGTAATGTGTTCCAGTATCTATTCCTATGTGACTGGCTGGATTTGATCTATCCAAAAGATGGTCCTCCACTAAATTAAAATCTCCCCCGATAACTAGATTGTATACTGTTCTCTGAGACAACTTGGTAGACAAAGATTGCAAGAATGTGTGTGGTGTATCATTTGGGGCATATGCATTTAATAAAGTGTAATTAAATAAAGGATATATGACTTGCGCTAAAGACAATAATATCCACAACCTCAAATGTGAAAAATCGATTTATTAACATAAACTGTTAAAAACAAACAGCAATTTAGAAGCCCAGGATGTGGCTACAATGTTAGACCAGATAATTGCAACAATGATAATAAGATAAGAAATTGAAATGAAACTATTCAATGTCATAGATGTAATCAGCCGTAAAAATGATTGACCAGACACTTGAGCTTTCGCAGGCACAGAAACGAGTGTACAACAGGATTTAATTTTTGTTGGTTGATGAAAATTTGACCAAGCACTTTCCTCTTAGAGGACGCAAAGTCAAAAGATGGACTGGTGTAAAACCTTGGTGTATTTACCGAGGCTCAAGTTCAGTGTCTATACTTTTACGTAGATGTAACGATCATTAAAATGAGGAATGCGATAAAACTTTTAGATTTAAACATTTCCACATCACCTGATTTTTAGTACAAAAGCCACACTTTTATGTTAATAAAGAAAGAAAGAAAGAAAGATATAAAGAAAGAAAGAAAGAAAGAAAGAAAGAAAGAGAATTAGTTGTCGCTATGTACCCTACTACACACAGCTAAACCCCCCTAAAAACAATCCTCATATTGATACAACACAGAGATAACACCTGTAACGTTTGTGAGGCTCAGACATTGGGAAATCTGTAGGATAGCTATTTAGCAGAGAACGATGCATAACATTATGCTAATATATAAATATTAAGCAGAAGTCAGTAGATCAATAATTGCATTTTACCAGAGATAGATTACCGGATTCACACCTAAGAAGCAGAGGCTTCTTAGGTGTGTAATTGGCTGATTTTTGCCACTGGGCATACATAGTCATTGTGACTAGGCAATCTACGTAGCCCTTAAGCATGTATATGAACTATGGATATATATGGGCATGGATATAAACTGGAGGGTGACAGGTACAGGAGGAGACATTATATAAAGGAAGAGGTGTAATAGAACACGAGGGCATGGATATAAACTGGAGGGTGGTAGATTCAAAGGAAATGTGCAGAAAAATTACTTCACTGAAAGGGTGATAGATAAGTGGAATATTCTCCCATCTGAGGTGGTTGAGGCCAATACAGTAGAACAATTTAAACATGCTTGGGATAAATATAAGGGTATCCTAAATTGAAACCCAAATTGAGGGTAAATAGGGTCTAGGGTCAGTATAGTTTACAATAAACAAA
>WWET01000193.1:145169-157032 GCA_011038615.1 Limnodynastes dumerilii | reverse complement strand
ACTATTCTATTCAAAGGTAAAGACAAATAGATGCAAGACTCATTAAGTTGTGTTAGGTGAATAATCAAATACCATCCGTGTTGTAGCCCAAGTCTACAGCCCCCAATAAGCTTTAAGGGTTTGTAGTGTAATTACTACTTGTATAAGCAAGTGTACAAAATGGCGTTCGCGCCTTTTTAATATTGATTACGGGCTCAGACCCCCAGATATGGCTACTCACTGCAGCGAGGTGTAACATTAAGAGCTCCCTGTCAGTGTGCCATCCAAAGCTTGTACTGGAGGAGTACCCCTCAATTTTTACCGCTGCCGTGCAGATTCTCCCTTCACATGCCTCATTCAGGCTCTCCCAAGTTCTGTCCGGTCAGTGGAACTTCGGNCGGGGGCGGGGGGGGGGGGGGGGGGGCCGCTGCCACCCGCGTACTCTAAGATGTTGTCTCTCCTTTCCAGTGCCTGTTCCAATCTCAGGGGGCCCAGGTAAGTGTACTCCAGCAGACGACTCCTCCGCTGCCTCTCTCCTCCACACCTCACAGGAAGGATATGTTGCACCACGATAAAGCCCGTCCTCCACCAGCCTCCACTCTCCAATCACTCCGTTCCGTCCAAAACAGAACTGGGGCCAATGGTAGTTATTGCTTGATAATGATCAACAGGTTTCCAGGGGCCCCTATCTTGATTGTTGTGGAGCTGGAAAAGGTCAGCGGGTACTTCTGTGCTTACTCAGGTCAGTTACGTACAAAGCCTGGGTCACTTCTGCATTCAGTCAGGTCAGTTACGTTCAAAGCCCGGGTCACTCCTGCATTTAAGGTAGGTCAGTTACATACAGAGCCCGGGTCACCCCTGCACTTAGTCAGATCAGTTATGTTCATAGCCCAGATCACTCCTGCATTAAGTCAGATCAGTCCCGTATGAAGCCAGCGAGCTGAGTTTGTGCCAAGTTTTTTATACCCCGACAACAACAGAGAAGGAACGCCCTACCTTATTAGGTTATAATCATGTTTTAAGCAAGTTAATTGGTACTACTTATCTAACTAATTTCTACTAAGCAAGTTCATTTTTTCTACTTATCTAACTAATTTCTACATTCCATATATGCGCAGTATAAGTTAGAATGTTAGTGTCACATACCATCTGCTCCCACCAAGCTGCCTTATCAGCATATCTTGGCCTTGAACATCTGGTTCTACACAGTATTAATAACACTTTTGAATAAAAGCACATTAAAAATGGAGAACAGCAGTCTGGACACAGGGAGTTATCTGTAAGATGAGTATTTCAATAGTCGGTACTTGATTGCATGGAGTGTTTGTAGTACTGTAACTTCTACAAGATAAGTGTTTGTACTGGAAATGTTTTCTAGCTGTATGCATCGAAGAGTACTGGAAGATCACCAGATGGGGAGAGTACGCTTAATGCGATCACTGGACTACGCATGCACAGAACGGTGACCCCCTTTATGCCTATACAGGCAGGTGATCCTTCCACGAATAATCCCCCCATCAGCACCAAAGTTTGCAACTGAAATTGTGTACAGATTGTGGCATAAGAGACTGTTTTGTAAGTGAGCTTCAGGTTTTCTTGTCATGTTGTCAACAGAAATAATAATAAAAGATGTCTGGTGATAGGAAAGTTCTCTACTCATGCAGGAAATGTATAATCTCTGGTTAGAAGAAGAAGATTGAATTTGAGAGGACAGAGCTGTGCAGTGGAGGGGCCCAGGGCAAAGAATCCTCGGGGGCTTCCACCTTACTCTATCCGGTGTGTGCGCAGTTCGGTGGCTGTCCTATGAGAGGACATCCAAGGTGGAATGGGTAAAATAAAAGGTGGAATGGGTAAAATAAGTTCAGTAATGCTGGGTATAAACATGTAATCATTCAGTAGACTCAATAACTTCTACAATTTCACTGACAATTGCAGGACCCCATGGAAAATGTATACTGTATGTATACACTATACTAATTTGCCAGCAAATGTAAGCTCATCGGGCTAGATCCAGAGCTACGTCCATTAGCTTATTTTTGCTAGCTGGAGATCTAAAAATGCAGTTTTGTATGTACTGTGCATGCGTGCGGCAGATGTTATGGCACGTAACTCTTAATGTGCATACCAGCCTAGTACAAGTCAGCCTGTTCAAACAGGAATTTCTTTACCCGAGTAGGCTTCTGGTCATTTGTTATTATCCTTGGTTCCTGTTACATGTGTGCTCCTGATATCCAGCTCTCCAGCTCCTTTCTCCATGTGCTTATGTTTTCTGCTGATATTGTGTACTGATAATTATTATTAACCCCATTTGCTAATATTTTTATTTCTCTGTATTCCATATATTCAGTATTCTTTGTGTTTTCATTTGCACAATTATTTATCCCTGTTTTGTTTTTCAGTATCCTGTTTGCCCTTACTTGTATATTTACATTTACCCAGTTGTCTCTCTTAGCCGTGTCCTGCGTATTGTATTTTATTTAGTCTGTTTATATTTGTGTTTCCCATTTGTACCCAGCTTACTAGTCTTCATTTCCTGTGTGTTGTTTGTACATTAATTATCACTGTTTTATGATTACTCCTTGCTTCATTGTCTATGTCTGGGCTCTGCTTCACTATTATATCAAGGGCTGTCTTTCAGGGGCCGTGGCCTGCTGGTCACCTGCCACACAAGCCAATCCTCACCATCAGGTACCCTAGTGAAGACCAAACCCCAGTTAGACTCCATGGTCTGGGAGCAGCCACATAACATACCCATTCTCTTCATCTTCATTTTTCTGTGACCAGCACCTATTGTTACTATTATATGGCATAATTGTATCCTGACTAGAGACTGGGTCATACTTTACAGTATATATGGTGTTCATTGGGTGATGAGTTGGCTTATGTTTGTTCTTGTCAACAATTTTGAGATAAAGATTAAAAAGAAAAAGAAAAAAATGTGTACATATAAAGAAACATGACACTTTAATATACAGCTGTATCCTTGTGTGATATAATGAGGTTTGCATACTTAACATGTATTAGACCTGATTATAGAGTATTTCATAAAATATATACATTTTCTAAGTTTTGCCTCATTATGACTTTATTAATGATTGCTGACATGGATTATTAATATAGGCTTGTTTAGAGATAAATATAAATATATACAAAAAAGAGGGGCACTCACCCTTTAAAGTTAATAAATACTAGTGACAAGTTAGCTTAAGAGCATATTACAGAAAAAAATGGATGTAAATTCATATGATGGACACATCATATTAGAAAGACAGCTGTGTAAACTATTTGAATAATTTTGTTGGGCACCTTATAACCTTTTAGAACGAGACTTACGAAGCAGATGGTAGTCTTTTGAGCACGTAAGCTTCTCTCAGGGGAAATAAAATTACAATAAATAAATATATTTTCAGCTTGGTTAAAAAATGTTTTTAGTTAAAATTAGATTAGCAATAAATTTCCTAAAATCTTGTACACATTCCCGAAACAGGATTAAACAACATTTAATTTAGACTCTATGAGTAATAAAGTAAAGATGAATAATTACAGAATATGAGGTCCCTCCCAAATGTTTAAGACAGCTCCATTTGGGTCCCTCTCCATGGAGGCTTAGTTCATGTCACAGAAAGTACGTGCTGCTGAAGAGGGTATAGTCATGTGCCTTTTTGGTAGATGTTTAGCAGTGTATTAGAAAATGCAACCATCCTCTGTATAACCATTACTGCTGCCAATATCTGTTCTTTGCCAGGGTTTGCCGACTATTGAAAGCTTCCCTCTGGGGTACCCTGGAGGGAAGCCATAGATTACTGTGAGATGTGGGGCTTAATGGCGCAATTTATGCAAATTGCGCCATTAACCCCCACCTCCTGCCAATCACTCGTGCGATCTCTGATGTTAAAATGTATGAGCGGGGCTTGATGACATCATCAGGTTCCGCCAATCCCTGGCAACTCTAGGGATTACACTTGTGATTGTTAGGGGGTCGGGAGTTACGGGAAATTTGCTGGCTCTCCCGGGATACCTGGAGAACGGCCCCAATTTTTGGAGTCTCCCGGACATTCCGGGAGAGTCGACAACCCTGTTCTTTGCTAAGTTTTCCGATATGTCCCATTACGGTGGTCAGTGTTACTTCTCATTACTCTGATAACCTATCATCCTTTCCAGGGGCAAAAACTGACAGATCCAGGCCCAATAGCAAGAAGGCTTGCCATGAGTCTGGATGGGAAGATGGCGAGGAGGGGGGCATGTGCTGATAATTATCAGAGGCTCGCTACTTAAAGAATGCTCAGCACTCAGTCTATGAGTGCTGTAAATAAATACATTACCAGCAGCTAACAGCTTAACCCTGTTGTCTGTTGGCTGAGTGCGGGAAGAGGGGTCATGGCTGGCAGAGGGCACGCTAAGCTGTTAACTGCTTGCAATGCATTTAAAAACAGCACTCAGCATTTAGCTCTCATAGACATAGACCAGAGAACCCTGGTGATGAAGTTAATAAGGTACTTAAATACTGTGAGTTCAGGGAATGTGGCTGCAACAAGGCTGAGAGTAAGAAGTGCCCAGATGCACCCACACACACAAAATGGAAGTTGCTCAGATCAATTTATAGGTAAATGCAAACAGGTGCATGAAAGGCAGGGGGTAATCTTACATCAACAGAAACAACAAAGGAAAGAAAATGCCCACAGCAATGCTGCCATTACAAGTAACATACTATACCATTCTATCTGTAACATATACACAGAAATGTCCGTTACACATATTTGCAAATATATGCTAAGCCACCGTCAAGGCCTTTCTGCTTATGGTGGTCCTAACTCTAACAATGAGTGTCCCAATGCTGGGTTACATATATATGTTTTTAAAGTGAGAGATAAATTATCTCAGGAGGCACCACTTAAAGCCTCCAAAATAGCTGCTGTGGAACAACTCCCCTTCTGAGCTGCTGCACCCAGACAAGCTGTAGATGTATGCTGTATGTATGTGTGGTTGGCAGAAGTGACATCACTGCCATCCACTTGCTATTCAGGAAGTGCTGGCTGACAGGAAATACCTGGCAGCCATTTCAGGCAGTTCTCTGTATGTAATCCTGAAGTAAAGACCTGTTTTCACTGTTCTCCAGTCTGATGTTGTTCTTCTGAACTCAGACAGTTCTACACTAACCCTCCTTTCCCCACAGCCTAACCCTAACCCTCCCTTTTCCCTTGCCCCAATACTCCCTTCTCTATAGCCTAACCCTAACCTTCCCTTAATAAGCGCCTAACCCTAACCCCCTCCTAATATTAAAATGCTCTGGAGAGGTTAGTCACCTCTCCGAAGCTGTCATCCAGCGGGTCTGCGAAAATGAATGCAAGAGTTTGCCAATCGGCACACTCACCCATTCATAAAAAAAAAATCTAAAATGGCCCCCTATTTGAAATAGACAGCCGAAAAGTAACTTTCGGCTGTCTCTATTTCGCAAAGCGGGCCATCGGACCGGAGACTGCAACCGCTGGTAGACTCTATCATATCTTTATATATGGTAAAAAACTGAATATATCTTGCGGCGCAGTGGAACCTAATATAATTAGAGTTATGATTCAAAGTGAATACACCACAATTGGGTATATAATAAAGTGTAATAATTACTGATATATGAATATATAAACTTGCTGCAAGTGCTGAATAGTATCAACGCTGGTATATATAAAAAAAAAAAGATTTAATATTATTAAAAAATAAATAACAACAAATGACATAGAACAACACACAGAGCTACTAGGGCAGGAATCAACATAGGCACAGCCTAAACCTGATCAGTAAAAAATTGGTATACATAAACAAACATACAAATACCATATACAAAGGAGGAATCTTTAGGGATTAAATGATGGTAGAATCGGGAAACCCCTGCCGCACGACAGGCGGACCCCTATCAATAGCATTGAGTCCTGGAGAACCAGTAAACCTCAATATTTAAATTAATATGGCCAGTGATGCAATATTTACAGCGATCAGCAGACCGCTAAAACGTGATCCAGATGCCAGTACAGTAGAACAATTTAAACATGCTTGGGTTAAATATAAGGGTATCCTAAATTGTAGCCCAATTGAGGGTAAATAGGGTCTAGGGTCAGTATAGTTTTCAATAAACAAATGGGCAGACTAGATGGGCCATGTGGCTCTTATCTGCCGTCACTTTCTATGTTTCTATGTTTCTATGTATGCTGATAACTTTTACAGATTTGCTATTGGGCTCAGTGATGTGTGCTCAGTGTGCAGTAAATGAATTGACTGATGCATTTTCTCAGCCATCTGGATTTCTTTTTACAATCTACCCAGCTGCTGTCCTGTGTGCGTGTGTGAATGTATCATCAACACTAGTCACCATCATTAGCACTTAGTTCAACTGAGAATCATGAGAACTTACAGCTATGATGTACTGTGCCCCACTGTGCACCTTCCTCATCATCCCATTGGACACCTAAGTTTTTTTTCTGGGCATGCACAATACAAATTTACCCAATATATACCAAAAAGCACTACATACTAAAAGATTTCCACAGGAAACTATCACAACTCATTATATTAAGATAAAACGGGCAATGGGTACATTGTATAACAGAGGGATTGTACTTACCTTGGATTGTATAAGGAGATGACAGTATTATTTAAGTTATGTAAACAGACACACCAAAATCTGTTCTACTTGGCATTGATGTCAGACTACACAAAGGATGGATCCCCTTAGAAAGCGGTTTTAACGCCAGATTATTTTCCATGTGGTTTTATTATTAGCGGACATGCGGGAACCCACCGCCACAGGGCCTCACTATTCATGCGTCTGTCCCATCTCTTTGCTAACCACATACCCTACATTAAGTTTTGACTGGTGCAAACATAAAAATTGCGAGATCGGTGCACAGAGCGTTGGCACGCCTATACTGCAAATGATAATACCAAATCATGCCCTTTTACAGGCGCAAACTCACCTCCTTTCAGAAGTGGCATTGCGACTGGATAGGGGGGAACAATTCCAATCAGGTTGCATGGATGTGATTGCGTATGCTGTATGAAATCCAATCTGAACTCATGGAAATAAGGGGGAAATTGCAGGAATTACCATTATAATAAATAATTTTATCATTTATATTACAATAAATATTAATAACATTGGACCGTGTGTAAAATTATGTTTCAGTAGCTTTGAGTGCACAGACAATAGTTTCCAATGCTGGATTCAGCCTTCCGGGCATGAATTTTGCAAACAGACCCCCTACCTTATGATTTCCGATGCATCGTCACATAAAATGGGGACTCAGTTGGAAGTCTGGAACGTAAGGAGGGAGTTTAGTACGCTATTACTGTACAATTAGCATACATCCACCTCCCACTAGTGTCTGCAAGTGCCTTGTCCCGCCCTGCTAGCAGAACCAAGACAGAAGATGACAGACCATCTGGTTCTGGGGCCTTCCTTACACACAAGGAGCCTGATCCAGAGCTACGAAATTGGCCGATTTCGAGCGAGCGACTGTTTTTTGCGTATTTTCGTAGGAAAATTCGCACTGCGCATGCCCAGTATGACAGCTTCCGGTTGGCTGGACGACATGAGCATATAGCGGTCGTATTGTGTGCGAAATATTCGCTCGAGGGGCGTGTGTTCAGTACGACGGTCGCCTGGGTGCTCGTTTTACTACACGGAGGCGGGGATAGCCATTTAAATTGTACAGTATGGGCGTGCTAAGCCCGTACGCTCAGCGTATTATGTGCGAAAATTCGTACGGCCGACGGTAGTACCTAGTGTAGGGTATAGCCGCCGTAAGCAGGTACTTTACAATGGGAGTGTTAGGGGCGTGTATGTTTATTCGCACGGACGAACGTACGCATTCGCCCGTCGTGCGAAAATTTCGTAGCTCTGGAGCAGGCCCAAGGAGTCTATGGCCACCCTGACCTCATTAGGGGGTGCCTCTCAGCTGTCCTCCCTGGTCCAGCCTGTGCTTTCCCTTTGCAGATGTTCCACTCTCAGCTTGTGGCAGCATTCTGTCCTGTTCTGCCATGCTCTCAGGGGTTGGATTCTGGCACAAGTTAGTCCTTCAGTGCATGAGTGCCACCATGGCCAGAGCTAACCTCTAACAGTAACATGACCTGAACCACTAATCCATGCTGGGAGCGGCCTATTTAAAACCTGGGCACTGTCTAAAAAGTAAACAGTTTCCTGGCTCCTGCGGTTCACCTTTGGAACCCTTCAGAGAATTTATCATGGTGTATCCTGACTCTAGCTTCAGACTGTTGGATTTTAGATCTCTGCTACAGCACCCATTGGGCCTGATCCAGACCTATGATGTAGCGCTGAGCGTGTTAACGCTCAGCGTTACATCTTGGGACTCCCCCTGACACTCCCCCTGCCCTATCGTATTTACACTCCCTTATGCTGGCTGAAGGCTACCCTAACTTCAGCCGGCGTAAGGGAGTGTAAATACGCTGGGACGGCGGCGTTAGTATGATAAAGCCGTCCTCCCAGCCTCATTACCCTCCCTCCGCCTCCCTGCACTAACCTCAGCATAGTAACGCTGGGGGACCCTCGGGCGTTTCCGTAGTAACGCCGGGCAACATCTTTTTAGCCGATCTTACGCTGCTGGCTGGCGTTTTAATGCCAGCCAGCGTAGGTCTGGATCAGGCCTATTGTTTCTATCAGTCTGATACACCTGTCGTCTGCAGATCATTGCTTTAGCTTCAGACCTCAGATCATCCATCTGTTGTGTGCAGCACCATTATCATCCCTAAAGCAATTGCCTCCATTGTTTCAGCACCAGCAGTCCACTTCCTTTCCCCTCCTTATGTCTTCTGTACTTTCATCCCTTTCACTTAGTTTGTTAGCTCATGTGAGCAGGGCCCTTAATCCTAATGTTGTTCCCTCCTCCGCCACTCCCACCCTCACTATGTACCCTCTTGTTTTCCTCTGCTACCCTTTTACCCTATCCCCTGCTCCCTGATCTTCCAAGCCTGACAACTCGCATTTTGCCTTGAGTTCTGTGCTTGCTTCACTTTATTATATTTTTGTGATATTTTTATATTTATATTATCATATTATTATATTATATTATTTATATTATTATGTACTATGCTGTCCATCCCTTCCCTGTATGTCTGTACTGCATTTTGCACTGCGGACACCTTGTGTGTTATAAATAAATGATAATAATAATAGAGGATATCAGCTAAAATCTGATTGGTTGCTATGGGCAACATCTCCACTTTTTCCAAACCCGCAGCTTAGTAAATCTGGCCCTGAATTACCTATAATTGGCCTCCGCATCTGAGGCTAACATATGTAATTTGCGATCCCATATTCCATACGTGCCAGGGGAGTGTACATCCCCTGCACTTCCTTCACACATATGGATCTTCCGTATGCAGAACCTGTTTCTGATGCATGTAATAAGGACTCAGACACAAACTGCAATAGAACAGTAGTCATGTTGAATACAGCAGCAACTCAACAACAAGGAACAGGAAACACTGGAACACATCCAGGTCAAATGTAAAGGAAGGCAATATCAACCAATAACATTGCACCACTGGGTGGGGCTAGCCATAAGGATAACATCTAGTTGAGTTGCTCAGATCTTTTTACAGGTAAATGCAAACAGGGGTAATCTGCACATGCAAAATACTGAGCATTCACAGAGAACACCTCTGCTCTGTTCTTCTTAGTGCAGAAGGAGAAGACTAAAGGGCTGATGACCAGGGGCATTTTAACAAGTGAGAGGGCCCCCGTGCAGGATTTGTACATGCCCCCCCTTGACAGGAATGTCCCGATTCGTGGACCTCAAACGGGGTAGGACCAAATTAAAGCCCGTCCCCTTTTAAGCCCGCAAATCGGGACAGTTCCATTGCAGGAAAAGGGGGACTCATTCGGCATCTATTTCTTCCCTCCGGAAGATCTTGGAGGGAACAAATAGATGCCAAATGGGCCCCCCTTCCTCTGCCAACCCTGGGTGCAGGATGAATGCCCCAGGACCCCCTGTTCTGAGGGGTCTGTGTGCACTGAACACCCTGCACCCATTATAGATACACCTATGCTAGAACACGAGGGCATGGATACAAACTGGAGGGTGGTAGATTCAAAGGAAATGTGCGGAAAAATTACTTCACTGAAAGGGTGATAGATAAATGGAATATTCTCCCATCTGAGGTGGTTGAGGCCAATACAGTAGAACAATTTAAACATGCTTGGGATAAATATAAGGGTATCCTAAATTGTAACCCCAATTGAGGGTAAATAGGGTCTAGGGTCAGTATAGTTTTCAATAAACAAATGGGCAGACTAGATGGGCCATGTGGCTCTTATCTGCCGTCACTTTCTATGTTTCTATGTTTCTATGTATGCTGATAACTTTTACAGATTTGCTATTGGGCTCAGTGATGTGTGCTCAGTGTGCAGTAAATGAATTGACTGATGCATTTTCTCAGCCATCTGGATTTCTTTTTACAATCTACCCAGCTGCTGTCCTGTGTGCGTGTGTGAATGTATCATCAACACTAGTCACCATCATTAGCACTTAGTTCAACTGAGAATCATGAGAACTTACAGCTATGATGTACTGTGCCCCACTGTGCACCTTCCTCATCATCCCATTGGACACCTAAGTTTTTTTTCTGGGCATGCACAATACAAATTTACCCAATATATACCAAAATGCACTACATACTAAAAGATTTCCACAGGAAACTATCACAACTCATTATATTAAGATAAAACGGGCAATGGGTACATTGTATAACAGAGGGATTGTACTTACCTTGGATTGTATAAGGAGATGACAGTATTATTTAAGTTATGTAAACAGACACACCAAAATCTGTTCTACTTGGCATTGATGTCAGACTACACAAAGGATGGATCCCCTTAGAAAACGGTTTTAACGCCAGATTATTTTCCATGTGGTTTTATTATTAGCGGACATGCGGGAACCCACCGCCACAGGGCCTCACTATTCATGCGTCTGTCCCATCTCTTTGCTAACCACATACCCTACATTAAGTTTTGACTGGTGCAAACATAAAAATGGTGAGATCTGTGCACAGTGCGTTGGCACGCCTATACTGCAAATGATAATACCAAATCATGCCCTTTTACAGGCGCAAACTCACCTCCTTTCAGAAGTGGCATTGCGACTGGATAGGGGGGAACAATTCCAATCAGGTTGCATGGATGTGATTGCGTATGCTGTATGAAATACAATCGGAACTCATGAAAATAAGGGGGAAATTGCAGGAATTACCATTATAATAAATAATTTTATAATTTATATTACAATAAATATTAATAACATTGGACCGTGTGTGAAAATATGTTTCAGTAGCTTCGAGCGCACAGACAATAGTTTCCAATGCTGGATTCAGCCTTCCGGACATGAATTTTGCAAACAGACCCCCTACCTTATGATTTCCGATGCATCGTCACATAAAATGGGGACTCAGTTGGAAGTCTGGAACGTAAGGAGGGAGTTTAGTATGCTATTACTGTACAATTAGCATACATCCACCTCCCACTAGTGCCTAATCCACTAATCCATGCTGGGGGGAGCAGCCTATTTAAAACCTGGGCACTGTATAAACAGTAAACAGTTTCCTGGCTCCTGCGGTTCACCTTTTAAACCATTCAGAGAATTTATCATGGTGTATCCTGACTCTAGCTTCAGACTGTGTTGGATTTGAAATCTCTGCTACAGCACCCATTGGGCCTGATCCAGACCTATGATGTAGTCCCACGATGTTACATCGTGGGACTCCCCCTGACACTCCCCCTGCCCTATTGTATTTACACTCCCTTATGCTGGCTGAAGGCTACCCTAACTTCAGCCGGCGTAAGGGAGTGTAAATATGCTGGGACGGCGGCGTTAGTACG